>JAUZNJ010041268.1:0-10084 GCA_034780135.1 Jordanella pulchra | reverse complement strand
GTGTTGAGCCATGCGCCTGTGCAGAGGTTGCTTGGTCTCTCCAATGTACAGGTCTGTGCACTCTTCACTACACTAAAGCATAAACCACATTGTCAGTCTTGTTTCTGGATGTCTTATCCTTAGGGCGGACCTGTTTTTGTCTCAGAGTGTTACAGGGTTTTAAGTGCACAGGGATCCGGTGCTGGTTAAAGATCCTCCTTAGTTTTTCAGAGACTCCAGCATTGTATGGAATGGCGATGTCTCTTCTTCTTACTCTGACAAAACGTCGCCATTTACCTCAATTAACAGGTTATTATCAGAAATCCATGGCTCAGATGGGACAGTATGTTAGTGTTAAAAACATTTAGTCATTCATCACACAAATCTATAAGAAAGGCCTTTATGTATTAGGGGCATCAAGAGTCGGCAGGAATCTTGTTTCATGTTTGAAGGTGTGAAGAAGGTGCTCTGGTCAGAGGAAACCAAAAGGAAACTTTTAAACTTGTATGGAGTAAATATGATTCCATTATTCTTGCAATCAAAGAAGCCATTTTGTAAACTGAAATTTAAAAGGCATTTCAAAATGGAACTGAAAAGTATTCTAATAAATAAAAAGTTTTGATACTAACTTTGCTGTTTCCTCAGATTTAGTTATTTTAAATTATTAAAATTTTCTAATTCCGAATTTATATAAAGGGTAAATGGCCTGTACTTATATAAAACAAGCCAGGAGACTTGACCAAAGCGCTTTACACTACATTCAGTCATTCACACACTGATGGTGGCAAACCACATTGCAGCTACAGGCGCCACCAGGTCCTCTGACCACCATGAGTAAGCAATGAGGGCGAAGTGGCTCGCCCTAGCACACAACAACACTGAAAGCCAAGGTTTAAACCCCCAACCCTTCGATTGATAGGATTTGGAAACAGAAAATAAAATAAAAGAAAAAGGAAAGGCAAGATCTAAAATAATGCTACACTCAAAACTTTTCTTTTTAATATTCAAACCCTCTTATCTTCCTGCAACAGTCCATAGACTTGATACCAAAACTCAGTTTTAGTGGAACATTTAAAATGAAATAAATGTCTTGTTTATAATAATTGTTTGTTAACCTCATTGATTACTCATCTGATTGCTCATAAAAATTAATTAAAACAAGCTTATGCATATGTTTCGAACCATTTGATACAAGAACATAGAGATTACCCTACAGTGAAACATGGTCATGGTAGCATCATGCTGGGGAGAGCCTTCTCTTCAGCAGGGACTGAGACTGGAGTTAAGGTGTGTCAGAAGGACAAAGAGCCTAAACAAACAGTGAGAAGTGAGATGGAACAGTTATGAAAGAAAAAGTGTTTATCAGGTAGTCAAAGTCAAGAATCAAATCTAGGTGTGAATTCATAGCAAAACATTGTAGCCTCTAAATGTATAGAGCTGGTAAAGCATACAGTGTCAAACTCTTAGTTGTAAAACAAAACCTAAATGATGTCTGTCTTCTGCTTAACATCTATGTGATTTCTAAAGTTAATTTATTACATAAAATAGAATAAAAATAGACTGAAATCTCTGGCAATAATGTCAGTAAATGTGTTAAATTTGCAGAGGTTTGAATACTTCAGCTATGCCATGTGAGAATCCTGAAGGGTTGGACACAGGAGGCGCACACATACTTTAATGAATTTCATTAACTACCCCCTTTTCTGACTTGATCTTGTGTCTACAGGAATAATGTACACGCGCCCATTATCTGGAGAAGGAGCTGCCAGAGCGTGAGGGGCATCTTTCGCATGACTGACTTTCATTTACAAAGTGGCGATGTTACTTTTGTGTGGGGAAATGAGATAGCACTGTAGCAGACAGTGGGCTACATTATCCGGAGCTGGGCTCACATCCGGCTTTCTCCTTTCCCCTTTATCAGCGGCTTTTTCTCACATTGTTCATCAGCCCGCGAGACAGGAGTGGGGAGGTGGGTGGGAGGGGGGTAAGGGGGCAGTCTCTCCGGATCAATTAGTCACTTGCAGGGAGTTGTGGAGCAGAGAGGGAGCTGGGAGACAAAAGGCGCGGCCATGTTAGCATCGCACAGGGGTGATAAAGTGACATAGTCTTTCTTCCGGACCATTAACGTGACAAGCACTCGTTGTCCAGGGAAGGTGGACCTGACAGTGGAGTGCTGCTGCACCAGGACCTGAAGATAGCTCTCAGAAGAGCATTGCCTTCTTCTTTCTGACACACTTTCTCCACCTCTGAGCATCTCTCCTCTCTATGCCCTCCTTCGCCAGCTGTTTTCATTCAGGCTCCATCTCAGTGCTCTCCCAGGAGCGACTTTTACTCTCCCTCTCCTTGCCTATCCCCCCTCACTTTCGTAAAAAGCTGCCTGCATTTAAAGCTCGGAAGTCCTCTATGCACTCATCCGAATTTCTCCTTTCATCTCTGGCTCTGCTGGCCTCCTTTTCTCCTGTTCCTAGAATCTTCTGTTTCCTTTTTTCTCAGTATAGCCCATCTCAGGAGTCCCTTTTGCTTCCAGCTTCTCTTCTCTCCAGGAAAAAGCTCCTTTTGTTGCTCAAATTCTTTCTGTGGTTGAAGGTCACGCAGGTGATCTAAAAAGTGCTCCACTATACAGATTCACAACAGGAAACAGGCTCCAAACAAATTACAGAATGAAAATCACACAGTTTCTGGGTTGTTTTTTGTTAAGAAGCATTGAGCACGGCTGATGCTGGTTGAGGAAAAGGCCAGATTGATTTTATCATCATTTGTATCTTTACCATCAGGACGGGCTAGTTTAAATTACTCTCTGCTGTTTGGAGCCTGTTGCCTTTGTTGAAATGTTATTTGTTTTTTAGGGGCATAGAGTTATTATTTCCATCCATCCATCTTCCCCTGCTGATCTGTCAGGGTAACGGGGGAGCTGTTGCCTGTCTTTAGCTGTCTATGGGCGACAGGCGGGGTAAACCCTGGACAGTTTCCCAGTCTGTGGCAGAGCAACATAGAGACACTAAAACATGCACAAAACTAACACCTAAGGACAATTTAGAGATGCTAATTAACCTAACAGTCATGTTTTTGGATTGTGGAGGGGGGAAGCTGGAGTACCTGGAGAGAATCCATGCAAGCAGAGAAAGAACATGTAAAATCTATGCAGAAAGAGCCCAGACCGTGGATCATACCCAGCACCTTCTTGCAGGAAGGCACGAACGAGTGCCACACACAGTTTAATCAGGCAGTTAGGCTTGTTATTACTCTTGAAATGTATACTCCAGTAGCTCTCTCTGGTAATATACAAAATATTTTTTGTAAGATTACAACATCCTGCTGGCATTAGGAGGGATACTTTGTGTATATAACCTTATCTTGGTCCTTTCTCTGAAGGTATATAATGTGGCTATGCCCCTTTAAGCTTCCTGAAGTGCGATATTGAAAACATTTTTAATGTAAAATCCATCAATCAACAGCTTTTTATTCACACACATGGTCCATAGAAACTAATAACAACAATAAGATAAAAAAAACTCAGCTGATCCATTGTCTTTTTATAAAATTCATTTAAATAATTTGCCAGAAATCACTTACGCAAATAGAAAATGATGTACAATCACTAAACAGCCTATTAGGTGCAATTACTTCTAAACACAAATATTCAGCATTTTAATCACATGGCAGATCTAAAAATATTGACACTCAAACTCAAAGCAAACGCTAGAGGGGGGGGAACACTTTAGGGCTCACTTTAAACAGAATTACTGGCCTCAATATTTCAGAGATGTTTTATCTATTGGGATTTTTTAAGCCAACCCTTTCTCAGCAGTAGTAGCCTGGATGAAAATGAATTGTTGATGTAAAGGGTCAGAGGTGAATTGGCAGACTAGTCTGAAAAGATAAGAAGATAGCAGCAGCCAAAATAACCATTGCAATCAATATGTGTAGACGAACAGCTCTGAGGAAATAAGACATCGAACTTGGAAGCAGATGGGCTCCAGCAGCCGCAGAGAAAAACTCCAAGTCTCACCTCTCAAAGGTAACAACAGAGCCTAAGGATGCAATTTGCATGAGGTTACCTTTTATTGAAAAGCAACAGATTGGCAAATGCTACATACTCTCAATTTCAGCCCCAATAGTCTGAGAGTATGGGCAGTATCTGAGATAAGCATCATGAAATGATTTTATCCTGTAGTGGTGTTATTATGATGTTTGTGAATATTTTCTAGGACACTTCTGGCTTTTAATTACCAATTATCCTCATTTAGATATTATCCATACTTTCATGACAACAGCGTCAACCCATCTTCAGATCTGTAAAATGAATCCTGTCACAAAGCTCAGATTATCCGATGCTGGTTAAATGTACTCCAATGCCTCCCATAGTTACCTGGTCTCAGTCCATTTTTCCAATATCACTAAACAGGACTTTTCAATCATTTAATGCTCCCAATGTCCTAAAATGAGTACCTTATCTTTACCAACATTTTACTTTCCTACAATTGCTAAAAAGGATTAACTTTGCTTGCCTTATAAAGCTACAAATGTAATCATGCATACATACTGTTGTTTCAGGCACAGAATATTATTTAAAAAACATACCATGGCCTCTTAACTTACACGATTTGTTATTAAAGTCTTTTTACTGTAGGATCCATGACATCTTGTTTTAATGGAGATTATTGTAATGTTTACATGTGACCATTGAATGATCTTATAGTGTCCAATATATGAAGCCAACAGCTTCATATGTCTCCTGCAAGTTCAAACAGTGAATAATGATGAAGAGAGGCAACCGTAAAATGTCCTTTTAAGGGGATGCAGGGTCTCTTACAGTTTGTTTCCCTGCTAAAGCATTTGTACCACTTGAACTTTGACTAAATATTGTCCCTTTTAGAACAACAAAACTTGATGCATTTTAATGAGATTTTATTGTTAGTAATCAGACTTTGCAATGCCTGTTAGCCCTTTGCTCTCTACTAGCTAAGGAGACTTAGATCTTTCGGGATTCAGGGGCATCCTGTGATAGCATCATCCATCTTCTGTGGGGTAGTTTGTTGAAGCAGCGGCTTATCTACTGCCAGGACTGAGAGTTTAGATAAACTCATCAGGAAAGGCAACTCTGCTCTAGGATGGATCATGGATCCAGTAAAAGTGAACAACATTGTTGGACAGGGTCTCCCTCCTTCACTGACTGACTGGTGCAAAGGAGCTTTACTGTAGATCCATCGTCACACTACTCTCAGCCAACATAATAAATATTTTAATCTCTGCTAATTTTGCACATTTTTTATCTTTGCAAAAAGGTCTTTTTATGCCTAAATATAAAGAAATAATTGGCACATTTCTTACAATCGGACTCAGATGCACACTTCTTTTGGTTTTTGTTTATCCTCTTTTTAACAACTACCAACTATACAGTACTTAAAACTGCTCCTTGTTGCACAGTCTAATATCCTTATTTTAATATTTCTATGTTTTACTGTCTGAAGTTTCATCCCATTAAAAAGCTGCTTAGTGAATATGGAGTCATTTTTGTTTTTATTAAATTTAAGAAAAAAATGCAATCTGAAATGGGAATTTTTTTTTAAAGTAAAATAAAAAAAATTGTAGAAAACAAATTTTCAAAATTATTTTTCTAATTACATAAAAAATATATTTTCCTCTCCATAAAACCATAAGTGAAAAGCTTGTTGAAGAACCTGAGAGAACAAAAGCATCTTGAAGACTCGGGAACACAGCAGGGGTAGAGGTTGTGTTCTTTAACCATTCAGTTAATTTTTGTGAAAAGGAGAAGAGTGTAGTGCAGCTGCAAGCCAACAAAGACATAGTCCACTTATGTTCTTTAGTCTACCTGCAGGCTTTTAGAGAAAATACAGTTTTATGGGACATTCATTTCTCAGACAGAGCCCAAAGAAACAACATCCAATCTAAATAATTACCCTGGAGTAATACATGTTTATATTTTTATTCTAAGCCTTTATCCTTACATGTTAAAAAAACAGAAAAACAAAGAAACACCCCCACACTTTGACCACTTTAACATGGTCAGCAATGAACCATGTGTGAAATGTGTAAATGTGTTTTAGAAATGTCAAATTTCTTTTTCTGCGCCGAGTTTGACATGTTAAAAATGCTTTAGATACGAGCATGTTGATACATCACGGAGGGTCTGACCGCTGAGTCATTTTCTATCTTTTCTGCTTGGCTGTCCTCTGCTCCCCAAAGATAAAAATAAAGAGCTAGCCATCCTTTAAAATGTTCCCTATGTTTGTTTCATCAGTGTGAGTGTGAAACATCTCTGGATGGTGAGTAAACTTGTATGCATGGACAAGCTTTATTTGTGCTGGCCCATCACACACTCATTCCCAATTGGGGAAATTGGTTGAACAGGGGACGAATCTTGCAACTCGTTAATTCTGCTTGGCGTGTTCACTTCGCTGGATAAAAACACTGTTATTACTGCTTTTATGGGACCTAGTTGGAGCAGGACTATTTCATGCCCGTGGCCCTGGTTTTTAACAATGTGTGAAGTGAAGGACAATGGAGTGACACATGCACACTGCCCCCCCCACCCTTAGCCGTCTCGTCTCATCAGTTTTGTTTCTGGGATTCGTCCGCTCTAGAGTTTGACCTCACCTCATTTGCCCAAAACATGTCTGTAGATTGATCTGTTTAAAGTACCCAATGTCACAGTGTTTTGGAGAAGAAACTCTGTTACACTTCAAAGGTAGGGCGGTGCTTGTTTGGTTGTTTAACCCTGAAGGTTAATCCTTGACTGTCGGCAAGGAGTTGGCATATTTCCTTTGCTTGATTTGGCTTTGTGGTCAACTGCATGTTTGTTTCAATGGTGATACTAAGTTGAGTAGAAGGGAGGGTGTGTGCTTTTTTGTCTCTATGCTAACCATCTCATAGACTGACAGTAATTCTAATGTGTGCCCAGTCTCACTATACATGAGACATAACCAAAGCACGACCGAAAAAAATTAGCAATCAGAGCGTATATGAAAAAATATTAATCATGGATGATCAGCTAATATTTTAAAGTCTAATAACAAATCGCAGCTAAGGTTAACACCCCTTTGTTTGCTTGTGTAAACTCTCAGTCATCCAGGAGATGACAGTCTGAAGTACTTAAGCAGAAGACGACAGCACTTCTCTTACTTTTAAAGACTTTTTACCTCTCATCTAAAAGGCTTATTCAAAGTTGAA
Source organism: Jordanella pulchra (assembly GCA_034780135.1). NCBI lineage: Eukaryota > Metazoa > Chordata > Actinopteri > Cyprinodontiformes > Cyprinodontidae > Jordanella > Jordanella pulchra. The sequence goes on along the minus strand of JAUZNJ010041268.1, from coordinate 2,914 downwards.
TGTGGTTGGACGTAATAGACTTATAAGTAGTAATCAGAACAATCACACTAGCAGGGGCACTGAAACCACTATTCAAGCTCCACGGGGAAATGTTCTGGCTCTGCTCTTGATCTCCATCTACACTGCAGATTTCTCTATCAACTCCCCAGGTTGCCATCTACAAAAGATATGCCATAGTTAGCTGCATCACAGGTGGGGACGACTCAGAGTACAGACAAAAGACTGGCAGTGGAATCCTACCAGCTTCAACTTGGGCTACAACAAGAAACTGATGTTAGATTTCTGCAGGGACAGACCCACCACACCAAAATAAAGGTACATAAAACTGAAACACTCGAGTACTAGAGTAGAGAGTGCGCTTTAAGCCCCTTTCTGACAATGTGGTCAGAAAGGGGAAACCATCTTTTATGGTAGTAATTCCTGCCCTCCATGTTTTGAGTATGTCTCTTTTCCAGCAGACCTTTTCCTCTCTTCAGCAGCCATGAAGTGCTCCAGAAGTCTGTTGATTGCCTGTTCATTTGAGTCGGGTGTGTGGCAGCACGGAGACAACCAAAACTCTCTCTGAGGAGCAGGGTTGTTCTGTGTTAAAACTTGTTTGAGTATCAGGTTAAATAAACTCACCAGGAAGGCTAGCTTTGTTTTAAGGTGGATCCTAACCCCAGTGCAGGTGTTTGGAGACCGGAGGGCTTGGACAAAAATAACATCACTGGCTGTATTTATGTACAGACATTTTCATGATTGTGTTTGAAATTTTATGTTTTATTTGTGGCATGGTGTGAAAACAGTTATCTGATCCTGAATGTAAACAAGTGAGATAATTTTTAGATAAAAGGGACAAGTTGAATCGTATTTACATCATGGGAGAAAAAGTGGAGATTCATCCTCTGCTGGGGTAACAGCATCAAAAAATGACTTAAAAAAGCTCTGCCCCTTTTTATAGTGCTCACACTTACCATCTGCTTTCCTGCCTATTTAACCAGTCCTCAAACCAGTTACTGTTGCCAGATTATCAAAAAGCCTGGTCTGGCCTGCTTGTTTGGGGGTTCCTTAGTTCAGCGGTTATCTACTTCAGTTGGCTTCTTCACTATAGGCCCATTGAAGCGGGTACTGTTCTCAGTGTGGTGGAGCTGTTGTGAAATAACCTCCACTGCATCAAAAATGGAACCAATACTCCAGTCTCGCCCCCAGTCCCCAGAGTTGACAAGATTAGTGAATTCTGCCAACAGTCAGAAACCAACCTCTATATTATGAGCACAAACCTTGTTCCCTATCTTCAGAGGTTCCTGGTCATTTTGATGGAGGTTGCCTGTCATCAGTTCTTCAGATTTCTCAAAAAACTTTTGAAGCTTTCCTGTCGTCTGCGGCTGATATTATGGTTGCTCTGATTTTGTGGTCATCACAGCAACAAGCTGATTAAGCTCTGTTCTAGGGACTCCTAAAAATCTCTGGAGATCAATTTACAAAAAAATCCTCATAAAACGAAGACCATTATGGACAACAGTGAACATCCTTCAGAAGAGCATTAAACAACTATGTCTTTAGTCTCAGGCTTATCCAGATCTGTTGCAAAGTAGGTCATAACAGGAGATCTTTCATGCTTACAGCTATCAACATCTACAGCAACTCACTGAGAAAAAACCCTGAGTTACAACATTTAATTTGCCTTTTGAATTAAAGTGTTTTGAGGGTTGGTGAGCACACTCTATAATGCTCCTTCTGAGCATCAGAGAGTGGCAGCGACAAACAGAAAGGAGCATGAGGAGCTGTGAGATACTTAGAATAAACAGTCCAGAGCATAAAAGTTGAGTTAACTTGTCCAAGCAGGTTACAATGTTTGGAGAACAGTTTCAGGCTCGTTTTGTTGTCAAGGAGTATCAGCGAAAACAAAACGAAAGGTGTACAATTATTGGAAAGAGCAGCAATATTTTAAGTTTAAGAGAAAGTAGCAGTGAGAGAGAGGCTGGAGGTAGCAAGGATGAAGATGTTGAGGTTCTCTTTCGGAGTGACAATGATGGATAGGATAAGGAATGAGTACATCAGAGAAAACTAATGTTAGATTTTTTTAGATGAAAGTAGAAAAGCCAGACTGAGATCTGGACATAGACAGAGGAGTGTGGTCATATCTATCTATGTACTGTATATAGTAGATTTCCAACTGGTCCAGCTGCACAAAGTGTTTTATAGGCAAAGTAGCTAAGCTTTTAAATGAAAACAACAAGAATGATAAACAAATCAAGCACATGAAAAGAGAAACAAATGACTCAAGCAGGTACTAAAACTAACAAAACAGCCAGAAGGATTAAAGACATAATGAATAAAAAGATAAAAGAGAGCTCTTCGGAAAAAAAGAGTATTTAGGTCACTGTGTACAAACCAGTTTATATAAATGAGTCTTCAAAGTGATGCTGCAGAATCTGTGCAGATTTAACGCTAAAAGGCCTGCTGCTCCAGAGCCCAGAACCTGTCACAACAGAGGCTTTGCCTGCTCAGGAAATATGTTTCGACCTAAGAATTAACAGCATTAATTGAACCACAGACCTCATGTTTTCTTTTTGTTTTTTTTTCTTAGCAAGAATAGAGGGCACCTAAAATAGGTAAGAGGGGAAAGACCATGTAAAAATTTTAAAACAAATAGTAAAATTTTAAATTGAATTCAGTGTCAGTCAATACACACGGTGCAGAATTTTATAAATAGTATATGGCCTGTACTTAAATGGTGCTTTTTCAAGTTAGGAGACTTTACCAAAGCAGAAGAAGCAGAAGACTCTCCTCTGGGACTTTTCTGCAACCCCTAAAGGTAAGTGTCCTCCAGACTCCAGGACTAACTGTGGAGCACCACAGGGATCAGTGTTACGGTCAATTTTCTTCACTTTAGATATATATGGCATACCGTTTACTATGGCTTGCCATTTAT
>JAUZNJ010041267.1:0-10085 GCA_034780135.1 Jordanella pulchra | reverse complement strand
CTGTGTGATTTGAATGAACTGTCTTTGTGAAGAACCTTGAGATGACGTGTTGTGATTTGGCGCTATAGAAATAAACTAAATCGAATTGAATATCTGTTTATATTTTCATGCTCCAACCACAAACTGGAATGTTTATTATCTTCAAAATAACATAGTCATGAAGGAGAACAATAATGATAAATGTTTACCAAAATGATTTGAAAATCATATTTAAATATATGATTATAGCTGCAAGAACAGGAATTACTATCAGAGTGGAAAAGACTGCAGATGTTCCTGTTTTGAACAGCAGGAGCTTTCTGCCTTTGCAGCACATTGTGTGATGAGGACCTACATCTACCTGCTCACTGTTTTACCAACATAACTCTGGGAATTGATGTCTCAGAGCTGGATGAGGCTCCAACAAGAAAACCATTATTGTTGTTGCTATAAGGTTCCACTTGATACTTATATGTGAAACTTTATTTAAAACTATTCAGGGAGTAAAAGTTTGTACGTTTATTTTGTTTCCCGTTTTTCTTTGTAAGCAAATAATTTTTCTTCTGTTTTGCATCCATTTTTTATGATGAATTAAAAACTAATTTGCTGTTCATGAGAGTTAATTTGTTTGTGCAGGGATGAGGTTTTCGTGTTGGAACAGAAAGTCCGACTCCATCAGAGAGAAGAATGTGAGGCTGCAGAGGAGACGACCATATAAGGACAACCTATTAATAGATGCTCTGATGCAGGAAGTAGTTTGTTATTTATCCTCCAGAAGAAGAGGAGGCGACCATCTTCTGCTGTTGGAGGTGAAGGTCTGCCTTCATACGTGGTTTCAATGTGTTTCCACTGATTTCCTACATATTATATTAGAGGTCATCATTACTGTGGGTCCACATTCAGGAGGACGTCTGGATCTAAAACAGAAGCCTCAGACATGTTCCACTTCACACAGACCCACTAACTCAACTCCTTACAAACTAGGACGGCAGCTGGAATCTTCACCGTAATTAAATCCGAGGTGACAGAAGCTCAGCAAACACCTTAATATGGTCAACGATGTTTTCATGGTGGAAGGATGAAGCAACAAAGAGACGAGGAGGAGAATAATTTACAGAAAACTGTCCTTCCTTTGGTCCAGATGCTGCTGCCGTGTTTCTGTTCCAGACTGCAGCAGTTAATTCATCGAGTCTAATCTTTCCAGGGTGGAAAATTACGGATTTCTTTACCTGGATGATGGACGAGAACGTTTACTGTGTAAAAGGAAAACCCTAGAGAAGCTTTTAGAAGCTTTAGTTTTTACTTTGGAAAATAAATCTAAAGAACAAACTGATGAAAAGACCTAAACTGTAGATCTGTTGACACTAAAAGCAGCTTGTTTTCCTTAATGAGCTGCTTTTCCGTGACGTCATCATTCATTTCATCAGTCGACAGATTTCAGCCTGTTTATTGATGCAGCCATGAATGAAACGTCTACATTTGCTGCTGTTCTTAATCTGGGATTACTGTAACTAGGCAACGCGATCATTGATGAAGAGGATTATAATCTGTGATCATCCTCATTTTAACACACATAATTTTTCCTGCTGTGTTAATGTGGATTTTTTTAGAATTGAACAAATGTATTTTACTCTGTAATATTTTAATAACATTTATTTTTGATTTTAATATACAGAAACCCAACATTAGAATATTTGATTTTCTTTCACAGTTCAGAATGAAATAAACCCCAAGGAATCATATTTTTCAACCTATAAAATAAGGCAGGAATTAATCAGAGCGCCACCTGCTGTCTGCTGGTTAGAAAACAAACAAAGCAGCAAAGATTCATTATTTTCTACTCTGGATTAAAATATACAAACTAAACATCCCTCATATTATCATCTACCACCTATAATTTATATATTATATTTCCCTAAAATAAACAGAAACATGACCGGTTGCTACCAGCATAAAAAGGTTGTAAATATGTTAGAAGGAAAAGTATAATAATGTGTTTATGCAGAACAAACAGAAGTAGAGCAGAAAACCAAATGTTTCCTGGAGATCGACTGGTTGATGCTTTTAAACTCAGCTGATGATCAGATCACATTAATCGCTGGTTTTAATGGTAGCAGCTTATCTGAGACAGAAAGCAATAATCTCTACGGCCAACGTTCCTGTGCAGCTGGAACCACGACGGATCAATCTGATAGTTAAATGAAGCTGAAACAGGAAAAGTAAAGCAGCTTCTACAGAGACGGTCGATCAGAACCAGACTGAGACTGTTTGGTCTGGAGCTACAGAGAGACAAACCTCTGGAAACAAACAGGAAATGAAAGTTTCAGCCTGAAGAATCTCCCATTTCCAGTCTGTTAGATGCTTGAAACCAAACTGGGAACCAGCAGCTCCACCAGCTTCATAAAAGGAAAGCTGTTTCACTTTCAGGCTTTTCATCTGAGCCTTGCAGTAAAACGAGGTGTGAGTGAGCAGGCAGAGAGCTGGCCTTAAATGGAGACGAGGGAGAGGACCCCCCCCCATCCTTCCTCTATCAGCTCACATCTGAGGGGAAACTCTGCAGCTGAGAGTCTGCAGACCTTCAGGGAGGAGAGGATGGAGGAGGAAATATTTCCCTCATCCTTCATTCAGCTCTGATCCAAATCAAACCTTTTTCATTAGATGTTTAAGTTGCAGTAAAATGATTCTTGCTTCATGTCCTCTGAAACGTTCAAACAGTTCGGTTGGTTTTTACTGAGAGCAAACATTTTCAGCAGGACGTTGTAAACAGGACAGCAGCTGGAGGACTGCCATAAAAGGACTGCAGAAGAAGAGTTCAGCCCTGAGCAGCAGAAGAATGTGACCCAGGCGGCCATTTTCTAAACACCACAGGAAACACGGATCAGACGGTTTATGGGAGGAAAACCCAGAGTCAGTCCGGTTCAATGGAGCAAGTTTAAAGGAGAGGACAGAACCCAGTAGAACCCGGTTCAGAGGAAGTCGTGTTCTCCAACGCTGCTGACAGTGTCTGGTTCTGTAGCCCAACAGTAGAACCGGGCCACCTGAGAGGAACGCAGCGGTCCAGAAGAAACCTGACCAGCAGAACCTCAGCGGCTGCTGCAGAGCCAGAGGTCCAGGTTCAGGCTGGAGAACCAGAACTGGATCAGGATGTGTTAACATCTGTTCTTTAGTTTGGATCAGAACATGATCGCCTGCTTCCTGTTGTCAGACAGGCTCCATCTCAGGTTGTTTTCACAGCAGGACTTTCAGCACCAGATGTTCACCCCCATCAGTTACTGGATGAACAGAACCTCAAACAGCTGGAGGTTCATGGTGTAACTGAGAAAACCTCAAGGCCATTCCAGGTTTCTGCTGCTTCGAACTTTTCTCTCCTTGAATCAGAGACGATTTGAGCTGGACTGACAGCCGGTTCACAGCTGCTGTCTCCTGACCCACTGAGACCCACTGAGACCCACTGAGACCCACTGAGACCCACTGAGACCCACTGCAGCAGAACATCAAGCTAAGACCTGAAGCAGCCAATCGATCAGTCAGATCACATTTTAGGGAATTTGGTCAAATTAAGATTCAAATGAAGAGAAGAGCCATGAAACAATCAGCTGTAAATAATATTCAGCAGCTTTTAAGCATTTTTTCATGAACAAATTACTAATGAACATAATTTATGGAGACCTGGATGTAACTCTGACTGTTTAGCTACAGGATTTTATTCTGCTGCACTTTCTACTCTAAAAACATCAAACCTTCTCCTGAACAATGTTTTCAAGGACCAGCAGTAAACTTCATCCATCTCAGGTTCCACTTTCTGATTTTTTCTCTCACTGTTTTCCAGATCAAGCAGCAAACTGCAAACACTGAACTAAAAAGGAGTCAGATTTTATTTAAATAATTGTATTTGCATTTGATTTGAGTCGCTAACAGATTTCTGCACCTAAAATAGGAAAAAACCAAATACTTTACTATTTTAAGGGGTTTTAATATTTCTCTTATTTTAGGGGTTAAAATACTCATTCTAACAACAGATAACATCTGTTTCCTGGACAAAAGAAGGATGTGTTCCTTATTGTTTCTACAATCATTTCTCAGTGCAGAGGCTGTCAGCTGATCCCCGTCTATCCTGATGACCAGCAAAGCTTTGTTAAACAGATCATCGACTCTTTACAGTCACTTTAATGCATCGGCTGCTTTCCTAAAGAAAACAATGTGGTGTTTTTTCATCTGCTCATTTGTTCCAGCTGCAGCAGAGAATGCGACCCGCAGGAATGCAGGCGAGCGACGGAGCAGCAGGCAGATCATAAAGATAAGAGCCGACTTTCCACTGAGGCTGCAGAAACAAAACATCGCCTGCAGTCACGACCACATCATGTGACACATGTTGATGATATGAATGATCTGATGAGAGACTCAGTGTGGCTCAAACAGCACAAACAGAAACCATCAGAGCTTTAAACTAAGTCCGTTTAGTGTCTAAAATCATCAGTAAATGTTCTGATTAACCTATTAGAAACTGTCCTTACATACTCTTATGCCTCATCAGCAGGAACAAAGATGGCGGATCAGGTCAAACTGCGGCCCTGAGAGCTGAAGGGAAACATGGTCCTAATATCCAGAGGACGGCGCTGAATTATAATCAGACAGAGATTTACAAACTGACGTTTCCAATGAAACACAGAGAGCCTCTAAAATAGAAACGTCCCGCTCTGTGTGTGTGTGTGGGAACCAGTAATCCCAGTCTGCAGCTCCTTATTGGGACAAAAGGAAAGAGGCTGGTGCTTCTGCATATTTTGGAAACTCACTCTCAGAGGTCGGAGCCGCCTTCTTAGACTTCTTGTCTGTCGGGGAGTTTTCTGGTGGATCTGCAGGAGGACGACACACAGAGGAGACAGCTTCACCCACAGTTTACACAGAATGAGGCAACAACAGCTGCAGGCTTCAAATCCACACACACTGTTAGTACAGGAGCTGATGCTCCACTCATGGGTCAGAACTTCAACCACCTGGTTCTGCTGCATCCAACACAGACTTATCAGAACCGGATGTTTAGTGACACCAGTCTGTGATCAGATGGTTTCAGGTTAGTTATTAATTTCAGGTTCATTCTTTGATGGACATGATGAAATATCATCTGCTATCTAAATATTATTTGCATCCAAATCATCTCATGGAAAACAAACTAAAGATAATATGATCAATTTATTTCTGGGGTCTTAAAAGCATTAAAACAGAACTCATCCAATTATAAGTGATAACAATAAGAAGCTTTGATGACTTTTCACTAGTCTCAAACATAGCGAATTTCAAAATAAAAGCATATCTCAACAGCGATGATGTTCAACCACAGGAACCCTGGACCCAAAACCTGCTGCTGTTTGATGAGCGTCACTGACGACACCAGAAGATCAGCTGAGCTCTAATGCAGCTCAGATCAGCTCATGGAGCAGATTCAAAATGGCCGCCAGTCAGCCCAGTGATGTTTCCAGTCTCTTAACATCTTCAGTGCAACAGCCGCCATGTTTTTCTGTTTGTTAAATTCAACCTTCAGCTCCTCTGAAGCTGCTGGTTGAGTTTCAGCCAAACGGCTTCAGAACCAAAGCTTAGAAAGATGGATTCTTTTCCTTTATTCTACAGCAGGGAGACATTAATGAGCTGCAGCTGATTTAAACATCATGATCAACCTGATGAGGCTGAGGAGGAAACTGGAGGAAGGTTCTGAAGCAACTGGAGAAAATGGGATTAAAGTCCAGCAGAACCTTTTGCAGCTGGAACAGCTTCAGATCTTCTAGAAGGTTTATGAGTTTGTTTCTGGGAGTCATAGAAGATCAGAGCACAAAGGTCCATGAAGACACAGAGGAGCTGGACGGACCTGAACCTGTAGATGAATCGGACCACAGACTGAGATCCAGACGTCCTCCAGCATCAGGTGATGATCTCAGTGCAGACATGTTGGAGGAGGACACGTCACTACATCCATGCTTTGCACTGATCTATGAGCTGATGCAGCTGCTCTGCCATGGAAACCATCCCATCAAACTCCCAGTTCTGGATCCAATCAGAGGAGCAGAAGATGAACTCAGCAGCAACTCAAACCGAACCAAGAGGGTCTTTAAAACGTCTGATTTTAATCATAAGTGAGACTGAAGGAAAACTGTGAATATTAGAGACGTGTTTCACCCATGAACAGAAAACGATGCTCCTGATTCAGATAAACGACCAGATTCACAGATTATTCACTGAATAATCAGCTGATCTGTTTAGAAGGTAGCGAGATAGCTACGCTGGAACTTTATGATCATCAAACTTTACTGAAAAACCAAAACTGTCATAGATTTTCCTTCATAAAACAACTTTAACCGATTTACATAACAAAGACATGACTAGCTGAACACAGGAAGTGTTACTTCCTGTTTCCCTGGAAGACCCGTCCAACTCTGACTGAGGATCCAGCTGATTTCCAGTCAGCACTTCTCTGTTTTCCGTAGCCATCAGAGATCTTCGATAAAAACTGCTTGTTTGTGTTTATTTGTTTTAATTACAGGAAGCTCCAAGCAGTCGGAGGCTCCTGAGGACTCCTGGGAAACAGGAGGAGCAGGGAGGCGACTAACGGTGGAGTTTCTGAACTGGTCTGATTCCAAACCTGCAGCGTTTCAGGACCTGCAGCTCAGAGACTCAGAGATTTGTTTCTCTGTTTTAGTCAAACATTCATCCTGCCTGTTGATGAAACCTGTTTTGGTCTTTGGTCCATGTTAGACAACGATCAGCTTCTTTGTGGCCTTCAGCTTTGAAAGGATTTAAATCCTCATCTTTACTTCCTGAAATCTTCTCCAAGTTAAGAAGGAAAAACAAATGATTTTACTGGAAAATGAGTTTCTGAGGAAACTGAAGGAGGACAATCATCCTCTGGCAGCAGCGTCTGTTCAACCAATCAATACTAAGATAATGAATAAAACATGAAGCAGGGACAGAGATCAGACCTGGAGCTCAGCTCTGACCTGGATGGAGAGACTCTGCTGTTAAACCTGCAGGTGATCTGTTCAAAGGTTCCTTCTAACCAAAGCAGTGAGAAGAGGTTGGTTTCTTACCGTCGACTAGAACCATGCAGGAACACTCTGCTCTGCCTGCTGAGCTCTCTGCTCTGCATTTATACTGGCCTTCATCCTCAGGCAGAGCTTTGTCGATGGTTAGAGAGCAGAGGCCGCCTGAAAAACACAAACCGCACATCGATCAGCCAGGACACTTTCAAACAGAAGCTTTGGTGGAGCAGCTGATCCAGACCGGACTCTTCTGTCCCTCCTGTGGATCTGAAGGTGATCGACACGTCTACAGACTCTCTGGAGGTCTCAGAGTTTGGGTTTTTCTCTGAGTGTGAAACCAACCATCAACCAAAGCTCTAAAAGCTGAATTCCTCAATGATCTGATGATCAGCAGAAGGACGATCATTTATCCTCCAGTTTTCCAATGAGTCCACTAGGACTGGATTCTAGATGATGGAAGAACTACAAAATAAAAGCTCATCAAGCTGTAAAGTTTCTATAAATCAGTGATAAACTGTTACTGATGATTTAGACCTCAGAGCATGAAGTATTAGGAGGTTTGATAACAGATTATAAAGTGAAAATAAATTCCCTGCCATCCTGAGAGCTGCTGATCGATTAGTTCTGCCTGAAGGAAACAGATTTATAATGACGACACATTAAAGCCAATAATTGTTCAGCATCATTAAACCTCTGAGGTCTGGGTGGTTCTGATGACTCAGCAGGTGGTTCTGGGAGGACGGTCAGAACCAGCAGGAGTTCTGGTTCCGGGTCCTGAACTCTCATCAGTTCTGGTTCTGCTATCCTGAACCACCAAACTATGATGAGGTTATGACATCATTGCATCGGCATTCTGACCTCATCTCTACGCAACAGATCTGGACGTTTTCACTGATGGTGATGATCTGGAGAAAAACGAAGGCAGAACCAGAACATGCTAGCAGTTCAAAGCTAACGACCAGAAGCAGGTTTGGTTTTATGATAAAGACAAGATGAATGTTACAAATATCAATGTCGACACAGGAGGAGGATTATCGGATTATTTTCAGGGCTCTAATGGTCTTTAATTTTCTGTTTTCAAAGCTAAATAGAGAATTAGAGGAAGATGAAGGTCACCAGACCAGGACTCGACCTGACGGGTGAGTCGAGGACCAAAGCCTCTGTACATGGGTCACACGCTTAACCCACCGCCCTGCACGGCCATTTTATTCTGAATTATCCACAACTTATATGACCATAAAATCATTATAAAATAATTTTATGATGATCGTTGGTCTGTTTGATGACAGCGAACAGACGACCGGAAAACATTTCAGTTTTAGCTTCATGTTGTCATTCAGCCTTTTTTTCCTGTTTTATCTTCAAATATCAGATTAATCATCAGAGGGATTTTCTATCTTCACACAATAACAGGTTGATTTTGAAAAAAGTTTTCAAGAAGCTGATGACAGATTTCAAAGCCAGACTAAACCTTAAACTTTATTTTGAAATTGGACTGATTAAAAGAAACCGTAAAGTTTATTGTTTTCAATCCTTTAACTGTTCGAAGGATCAGAGTCAATAAGAGGCTGAACAACAAAGATTTCTGTATAAAATAACAACATTCTATGATAATTAGAAACAAGTGATTATTGATTATTACACTCAGTTCATCAACACACAGGAAACCAACGAGAAAAACACAAACAGAATCCAGATGTTTCACACCTGGAACGGATTGAAATACATTCCTGAATTGTCCAGCCGTCTGCATTGAATCACTGTGACTGTTTGCGTTCTGATGTGCAGCAGGAAGTGAACGACAGACGAGGACAGAGAAGATGAACGACCAACGAGAGCTCTGGGACCCTGGAAATAATATCAGCTGCTTGAGTTTATTTGGCCGTGAAACAGAATTATACTGAAATCACCTCAAGGTTCATTTCTAGTAATAATGAATAATGGAAGAGGTTCTTCCTCATTATAGGGATCTTCATCCTGAGAGACTGGCTGGTAAATCATGACACAGCAATAATTTATTTATAGAAGCATCACAGTCTTTTATATTGCAGTTAATTTGAATCATGAATTTGATGAAATCAGAGGTTTCAGATTGTAATCAGTGGTCGACGTCAAACTGCTGCTTTGAATCAGATCTGATTCCAGCGCAGCAACACAGTCAGAGTTGGAGTAAATTGAAGTTGTGGAACAAACCTGGAGGGTTCAGCTGTTCTGGAGCTGATATCAACTCACTGCTGCAAATAACAACAACAACACATCACCACATGTCTGAGGCTGCTGTGACCTCTGACCTTCAACACGCAGCACCTCAGGGTACGGCTGCAGGCTGAAACAGGACTGTCCTCAAGGCTAGAATAACAGGCTGGAATACACACAAGATCAGCAAATCCTAACAGATCTCTGCTGGATCTAGCTGCTGTTTCTCTATGCATGCGAGACATTCTGTCTGCTGTAGATCTACATAAAGTTTATCAGTGGTTTCTAGATCTGTAGACAGATAAACTGATTCAATCAAAGAACAAAAACATGTAGAATCAACATGAATTCAACCAAAAGATCAATGAGTCACATTCAGGTTAAACTCAAACCAACCAGTTTAACTTTGTCAGAAGCCCATTAGAAAGCAGGTGGTGACAGTGGAGATCAACAACTGCTTATTAACAGGAAGAAACGTCTAGAGATACCAGGGTCAGTGTGACGGAAGGAAGAAAGAAAGGAAGGAAGAAAGAAACAAAGAAAGAGACAAAGAAAGACAGAAACAAACAAACAAACAAACAAACAAACAAACAAACACACCACTAGGATTGGGAGGCTCAAACTGTGGAAGTTGCTCCACCCTCCAGAAAGCAGAGCATCATCTCTGATTCTCCAGATTCAGCAGATATCAGATCTGCTCCACCTGAGATCCAGATGAGAACCAAGAAGGTGATGAAGCTCTGCTGTTAAAAAAGTCAGCCTTTTATAACAGCTGGAACTTTCACTGAGGTTTCATCAGCTACACGCGGGGGTTCCCCCTCCCCCACCTGTTGCTGCTCACTGCCGGTCAGCCATCTGAATAAAAGCTGCAAGACTTTCCCT
>JAUZNJ010041266.1:0-10085 GCA_034780135.1 Jordanella pulchra | reverse complement strand
GGATGGATGGATGGATGGATGGATGGATGGATGGATGGATGGATGGATGGATGGATGGATGGATGGATGGATGAAAGATTTTGCCAAAAATCAAAATTGCACATCTTTTTTCCTGCTAATATAGAGATTGTGATTTTATTTTGGATTTTCTTCTATACCAGCCACAGGTATGTAGATGTTTTACTCCAGAGTTTTCTTTTTTTAATGACCCCGAGTGCCTGCCTGTCCAGTACCCATTGTGATTTACTTTTAATTGTTGTGTGGTAAAGTGCTTACTCCTATTCACATGCATGGTTTTGCATGCTACCTAAACTTCTCTTCCTTTAGCATATTAACATTTTAATATCTGCCTCTTTGATTTTTTAATCAGTTTCCTTACTGCAACCAAAATGAGGGAGGCTGTCTAACGTCCCATGGATCATACATCTCTAAATAATTTGTGTAACTTGCCACAGGAACATCAAGCTGCTTGGAGAGCAGCCTGGTCGTATAACTCCTACCTTCAACATACTTGTCGAATTTTATTTAATAATAATCTTCTTTCAAAACTCTCGAGGCAAATCTTTCTTTCACCTCCTCTGGTCCATGTTTAGTCACCAAACAGCACAGAGATGACCTGTAGCCCTTTATATGCATATATAGGCCCAATGACTGATTATGAGATTGTAGAAACCTGTGATGCTAAGTAGTGACACACCTTGATTTAACATGTCCCTTTGGTCGATTTATTTTCAGTCTTTTCAAGGAGTGCCATCATTTTTGTTCAGGCCTGTTTCACAATTTATCATTTTTAAATAATTGAAGTTTTATCTATTTACTTTCATCAGAATAAAAACATTTCAGTGACCATTGAAGTTTGTTCTTTCATTATATACTAACATTGCATACCAGTTATATAACAATAACTTTGTCCCTGTATAGACGGACGGACCAACGGCAGCCAGCCAGCCTATATATTATTTACTAAATGTTCCAGTCCATAAGAAAAAGAACTGTTGTTGCTTCTGAATTCAAAGTGATCAGCAAATTAATATGTATGAACTGCTGATAATGTAGCAGGGAGGCAGAAGTGCCACTTGTGCAATCAGTGTGTTTCTGGCAGCTGCTTGTAATAAAAAGAATCTTTTAAAAGTAAATCAGTCTGATTGTTTGTAAAAATAAAAGCTATTAAGATTAGCCAGAGTATAAACATTTGTAAAACAAGATGCCAGTATTAACAACAAGACCAGCGAAATAACAAGGATGCTGTAACCATAGCAACACCCACTGCTCTCAGAGTGTCTCTCTGCCTTTCAGAGATCAAAGAGTGCCACCGCATTAATGGAGCTGAAGCTCCGGGTTTCACTTTCAAACAGCCGAACACATCCACACCTGAAAGCCCAAAAAGCACAAACCACTGGAGGTCAGCACGCAGAGAATTATGAGAGCCCTTCAGTCTCTGCAGCTGCTGCTGTCCAATTCTGCTGGATTTAGCCGAGCTGCTAAAGGCTTCATGAACAAAAAACGTACTTTAGATGGTATGTTTGCCTTTAAAGCATGTAAACAACTTTCAGACCTGACATGAGGTTCTGCATTTTGGAGGAAGCTTTAGTGGCAAGTACCCAACATCAGACAAACAAGCAGAAAAAATTTAAGTCTACCTATGTGTATTGTATTCACCATAAAGAAAAAAAATAGACACCTTATCTCATACTGATAAGATTGGAAAAAAAAATGTTACAATGATGACCTCTGTGGATTTTGTTTCTTTAGAGAAGACAAAGAAAAAGATAGTAGTTCAACTTGAGTTTCTGGTGATACTGCTAGAGGGGCTATGTTTTAATATAGGGACAACAAAACACAAAATGCTATTTTCTGTTTTATACCTGTTTTATTTCTACTGTGAATTATTGCTTAGTTATCCAGAAAAAAGAAAAATTCAATTATACTCAACTGAACTAAATATTGATCTTTCTCATGTTTGTTTAACATCTCTAGTATCTGCTTGAGACAAAATGTTTCATACGTTTTTACAAAAATGGGACAGCAAATACTTGCCATATAGTAAAAAGTTTGCAGAAATAACAGATATATACAGTAAACAGACAGCAGTAAGCATCTATCCATTGATAGAGGGCAAAAGTTTAGAAATGTCACATTTAAATACTATTAATTCTGTCCCGCCAAGGTTAAATGTGCATTAGAAGTAAATCAAACCTTTTTGGTAAAAGTTATTTAAAAAAAATGGATGTATCCTGTTTTATTTCTATAATGTTGGTAGAGAAATAAAATTTTAATACTATCTGTAAAGCATCTCAAAGCTAAAGTTCAGATTTGAAACGATTGTTCTATCCCAATTTATAAGGATAAAAACAGATATATGTATTAATAAAATAATCCCTTCCATGACATAGTAAAACAACAAAACATGCTTAAATCGGAAGGCAACCAGACTTTTGTTTTTCCAGGAGTCAGTTCTGTGGCTCGCACCATAGCAACATGTAGTTGCAGCACTGATGTTTCAGGCAGCAAGAAGGTCCATCCTCCTAAGCCGATTCCAAATAAGATGCAAATCAAATCGCCACTCTTTGTTCTTCACATGGTAAAGTAAAGTAACTTACAGTAAGCAATGAGTAAATATTTACTTATAGCATGTAAGAGAAATGATTGCACTGCTCTGTTTCCACGCAATAAACTAAATAGAGTATGGATTTGTTTGGCGGGGGGCCTTTCTCCAGTAAATAAAGTAAATAAATATAAGTTTTTCGTGTCATTTAAAAAGCTCTGTTTTATTTTAAGACATTTATATTGTGAAAACAGGGTTCATGCACAATTGGCCTTGTTGAAAGCAGAAGCATGTAAAACTAGAATCTGACTTTCAAAACCAAACCATTGAGCCACTTGTGTAATACTTGGGGATTAATTCCTGCAGAAACTAATTGAAAGAGCAAAAATACATTAGATGAAAAAGGAATCCAAATTGGCATACTCAGAAAATAAAGAATTGCACTGTTGGAAAGATGAATGCTGTAAGCCTATTTTGGCAGAGAGCAAGTCTTCTGTGTCACATCAGAATATTTATAAGCACAGAAAATATATTAATTACAGTCTACATTTATATCCCACTCTAAGAACATGGTTAATACAAAAACAAGTGGAAGGGATTGATTTAAATATGATTTTATTATCCCTCAGCTGTTCTTGCCTGAATGAGAAACACATCTTTTAAACAAAAGTCTGAAATTAAACCTTCTGACAAATGCATAGTTATTACATTATGTCCTCTCCTTATATAATTAATAAAAGGTTTTTAACAGCAAACATGTTATTTCTTTATAGAACAATAAAGATGCTATCCTACTCATTCTAAATAATAAAAAAACAACTTAGGAAAACAATGCTTCAAAGAAAGATGGTTAATTGTGTCCGTTTGGGAGGATGTATTTCATTTTTCAGTTGTCTGTGCTGATGCATTACTTTTCCCATTTGCTTCAGTTTTCATCCCTTCTCTGCAGTCAAGTGTGAAATAGGTACCAGTTTTACACTGGTGACCACACTGCCTCCTGTCAAGGCCTTTATAAACAAAGCTTATTGTCAAACAAGTGCTAAATTTTCCCCTTTAAATCTGATGGTTGACCTCAAACGCCTGCTGAACCTTAGGAAATAAAGTAAAGGTTCAGTCTACATACCCTAAATTGATAAAGACGCAGAGTTTGTCAGTTGCCTTCATAGTAAGTACTATCTGAATACTGCAAACAATAATAAGCTTGGACCAGTAAGCAGTATGCTTTAAAAATGGACTGATGCAGATTTTTTTAAAGCCAATACTGGAACCGATGCATCAGTCTGGCCAATTCCCTATGAAATGCTGACAATTTTTGGGTGCCCATTTTTCAGGTCAGTATTGCTTTCTCGTTTTCCTTTTAAATTATAAAAATGACACAAGGATATGCAATGTGACGTTAATCTCAATTTAAATAAAAACAAATATCAATTAAAAACACTGACAATGAATAGCAAATAGAGGGAATGTATGCACTTAATGGGATCTCACTTAATGCACTGATGAATCAACGCATACATGCATGTATCAGCTGATACCAATACAAGAAAATAATGTAAATATCAGCCAAAATATCTGATGTACAATATTAGTCTATCTCCGGTATGCTTTCCAGCTGCAATTAATCTAACATGGGGATTTCCTGAAGTTGGTAGAATGAGTTAGACTTGATGAGGGCTACAACAACATTGAATATATATTCATGGTTTCTCTTAATGTTTTCCATGATGTCACACAAAAAAGAGGTGTGAGAGATATGCCATCATGTAACTCAAAACATAAGATGCATAGAAGGCCATAAAATATTTTTACCACAATGTTTGCTGCATCTACATGTAAACTTCTGACTTTGCAGAGAGAAATGAATAATTGAATTTAAAGAAATCTGAAAATGAATTGATGTAGCTGATAATTTATAAATTTGGGTAATCTAATCTTAACTATACAGGTAACATTAAATTCATCTGACAAATTTTATCCATTTATTTATTAAAATCAATGAAAAAACAGTTAATTGTATAAAAGTACATCTTGATTCTAAAGTCAACTGGCTGTGATGCACTGCTGCCTCCACAAGGAGCAGTAATTTAGCAGTTTATTTAGCAACAGAAGGATAACTTGTACTTCAGTGATTTGACATAACCTTCAATTAGACTTTCAGTTAAGATGTCAATGCCTCATCAAAAACAGAAAAAACACAAAGACAAACTTTTGAAAAAGTTTTGTGTAGAACCCTTTAAGACCTCCCTGCAGCTTTTTTCCTTCTAAAGTTCAGATTCCTGCTGCATGATGTTCAGATCTCTGGTTAGAAGATGCCAACTTTGTAGTTTTACTTTCAGCGTGTCTAATGAACGATTGAAGGATTCCCCCCATGGCTGATAAAACTGGCTAACTGCCTGTCGTCCATGAACATGTTTGTGCAGAAAGAATAGGCTCTCTGAAGCGACGCCTTTCTTTCTCTGCTGGTTTCTTTTTAAACATGTCCAATTATCCTGGGTGGCAGCTCTGGCAGAAACAATCAATCAGAACAACATGCAAGCAGAACATTAAGACAAGCACACAAAAAGAAGCATTTGGAAGAAAACACAGCATTTGATCATTTTGTGTTCTGCTTTTGCAGAGCAATCCATTTCTCCATTAGAAGTTGCTCACCAACACTGCTTAAATTGGCAGATTTCTGCCTTTCTGTCCCTCTCTTGTTTCTCAAAGGAACAACATATCTATCCATCACAATCTTTCCCATCCATTTCTTGTGATCCTTTTCCTTTAATGCTATACCAGTCAGAGCATTCATCTGTCAGACTGACAGTTTTTTCTTGTTTTCCGAGTTCTTCCTTAAATAATCTCAATTGTGTTAAACTTAAAATTCAAACCAAGAAAGGAAACAAATGGATCCTTTTTGTGTAGATATTAAGCTGTATTATATGGACTTTTTAGGCAGTTAAAACATAACATGCTGAAAAGTTAGTTATTCACAGCCAATTGGTAATTAATTTAACACATTTTAGAAGAATTGAAAGTATTTTAAAGCATAAACGTTCAGGAGCTAAAATTGAATCCATCATAAGCAGAACAAAACCTTCAGGGCCATATAGCATGACATAGAGCTACACACTAAAATCTGATGCATGTTAGCAGGAGCTGCGATCAGAAACAAGAACATGGGGAGATGTCAGTCAACACAGCCAGATACAGCACCTTGCAGTAGGTGGAAGACATCTGAGTGATGGACCCTCCTCCAAAAGCAGCAGTTTCTAAACTCCAAGGTTTTCCAATAAATGGACAAACATTCTGACAGGCAACCATTTAAGGTCCCCAGCAATATA
Source organism: Jordanella pulchra (assembly GCA_034780135.1). Lineage (NCBI taxonomy): Eukaryota > Metazoa > Chordata > Actinopteri > Cyprinodontiformes > Cyprinodontidae > Jordanella > Jordanella pulchra. Next base: position 4,217 of record JAUZNJ010041266.1, on the reverse strand, counting down.
CTATCCCTATAACAAAACAAAGAAAAAAAATCAATTCAGATAGAGCAGGCCAAGTGTTTGGGCAGCTGAATTATAGTATTATCTTAGTCCTGTTTGAGCATAGAAAGATATTTTGCGCTGGGTTCAATCAGCAAACCTAGACACTGTTATACAGTGTTGCCATCTGCTGGCAGTAATTTGTTAACACTTCTATCAGCAGCTTCAGCTCCAGCTTTAATAAAAATTATCTTAGAGTCAAATATTTCTTATGCTTTTCACTCTTAACCTTGAACTTTTCCACTTTCTTTTTACTCTCTGCTAGATAAATCCTAACTCCTTTGCTTACTTACTGCAAACATGCACAGTGTTTTTCATCTTCTTATGTGATCTTGTTATGGTAAACAGTTCAAATATTTATGTTCTTAAACAAATAGGCAAAAAGATATTGTAAAAACAAAGAAATAAAATACAATAACCGCACAGTTTTCTTTTCTGATACAATATCGATACTGTTGCTTAGATTATTGACATACGCCTATATTGACCCAATACAATATCCGCATGAATCATTCATACTTTTTATATATTTTGTATTGTGGAATTTTAGAAAGGATCGATCAAGTGATATTAATCAAACAGGGAACAATAGTCAACAACAGTAGGAGATAAAAAAACAAGCAGCCCATTTGTTATTAATAGAGGCAACCTAGAGACCCAAGATGCTACAAGATAAAAGATGATACGCGTGCAAAGATATATTGAGTTGAATTTAAAATAATCAGTTTTGGACCAAAGGAAAAGCAATGAAAAGTTTGCACACAGTTTCTGATAAAACAGATCAGCACCCAAATCTGGTTTAATGAAAGTGATCACTGCAATCTGACTGGTCTGCCCACACACTGGTCAACAGGCAATGCAGAAATTGGCCAATTAACGTGATCATGATGAAGACGAATGATTTCAAGTGCCAGTCGTTACGTTTTTCAATACTTTTTTTCTGGGCCGGCAACTTTCTCCTCCCTTTGGTCCATGTTTGTTTTAGTCACTGTGCATGAAACGGAAAGAATCACCGTGACAACAGAGGGAAGGTGAGACAGTGTTCTGGAGGAGTGCGAGGACACCAGCTAAGAAAGTAAAACAGCCTGAATAAGACAGCCAGCTGTGCCCCCTTCTGGAGCAGTAGAGGCGGCAGGTTAGTGTAACGAGCTTAGGAGGAGAGCGGAGGAGCACAGTGGTAGATTGGAGAAGCCTGCTGGGCAAACAGATTGGAAGAGCGGTAGAGAAAAGGCGGCAACTGGCTGGTATCTGCGCTGAAAGTAGGATGAAAAAGCAGTCCTTCTAGGGCTAACATATCTGTGAAGGTTCTCAGTCATTCAGGTCAAGCTTGGAAAGTTCAGTTTAGGCAAACTTAGGCAAACCAGTTGCCTTTCCATGCTTTTCTAGGGCTAAATTGAGGAGGCTTTCTTAAAAGCCACAACTGCATAAGTGGTTCCTCACTTCATTCGTGGTCAAATTGATTCTATCTTCTGTTTTGATTAAAAACGCCTGTCTCTGCTGCCTCCTTTAATTAAACAGTGGTCAATTTATGATAGTTTCTCATCTCCTAATATTTATACATAATATAATTTCAATATACATGAGACAACTTCTTTAAATTTATGGATTTGATGCTGTGATTGGTGATTGGCAATATAGGGATCAGCTGATAGTGATTTTCGTTATCGTGATCAGCTTTCAAAATCCAGAATTATTTAGCGAGGATGTTTTAGCCCAGTTGTAAAGTCCTTACACTGTTGTCCCGTATCTCAGAGAATAGACTTGAAATACTTCTGTAAATCAGAGAATGGCTTAGCACCAAAATACGTTAGATTTGTTGTTAGCATAACAACTGCCCAGACAGCTTAGATTTTCAGGCTCAAGTCTGCTCTGCATTATTTCTCTGCTTCACCTTTTTGAGCCAAACTCAAACTATTTGTTTAGAGTTGTCTCTGACTGTTTAAACTGTTAACAGAAAACATTATTAGCTTGCTTGTACTCTAACCTTTCTTGTTCTTTTTCTATTATACCACTGGAATTTCATTTCACAGTGTTGTTTTACTTTTCGTACGTTTGTGCGTGTGTAGCAATCTGAACCGTCTAGCTAGTGAAATGAATAATAAAACAATGTACTTGCCATGTTCTGCCTTGCCTTGCCTTTATTAACATATTAGCATTTCGCTTTAGCTTACAAGGTTTTATTCAAATGTTTCAACTGAACGCTTTGACCTTTTTAGTAAAAGTTAGATTTAAAAGGGCTTCAGCGGAACTTAGATAAAGCAGATATTTTTACCCGTTCAGCAAGTCTGCAGCTTTCTCCCCCGAGCTGGCCAACCAGTCATCACATATCAAATGGTAATGAGCGTTGCTTAGGAGATGGTCACACCAGATCAGGCAGTTTCATCCTTTTTCAGGTCCAAGTTAATGATTAAGAAGTCCTTCAACTGAACCTTTTCCAAACTTTCAGTCATACAGGGAAAAACAATCAGAGGCTGCGGCTGTGTTTGTCAAACAAACACCAGCTGATGGGTTCAGCTGTTGAGCCAAAGATAATTTAGAAACAAATGTAACACAAAATAGCCTACATGAAACATCTTTTTCTAGATTCATCTGCTTTTTCATGATAAATATTAGAAAGTGAAACATCAAAAGATCACAACATCAAAAGATTTCCCCATAATTATTTGTATTTCAGCAAAACAAATACATGACATCGGATTAAAAATAAAACAAAAATCTGCATAAAATCGAACAAACAGTTGATCTTTTGTACCTTTTGTTTCTTTTTTTATTCTAAGGACTAGAAATCATCTTGATTAGAATGTGTCAGAAATAGGGGAGAGTACAGCAGTGTTAAGGACCAGAAGAGAAATTCTAAAATAAATCAAATAGCAAAGCTGCTAATGGAGCGATAGAAAGGAAACAGACATATATTTTTAAGAAACTACGAGTAAAAAAATAAAGGAAACTGCAATAATAAAGCAAGATAAAAAATCAATCTATTGAGAAATTCAATTCAATTAAGTTTATTTCTATAGCGCCAATTCACAGCACATGTCATCTCAAGGCACTTTATAGAGACAATTCAATCAAATCACACAGTCTATAAAGTCAATAAAGATTATTAGCAGAACTTACTGGCTTCTCCTTGCCTCTGGCTAAAAATTTGAGCATACTTTCTGCAGCACAACGAGGTCGAACTGAGCAGACAAGAACTATTAAACAAAATATTGTTCTAAACACAAATTATGAATTTAAACGATTTTAAGAAATAATCTGCAGCATCAACTAAAAACAGTTCAAAAAAGAAATGCAAGGTTACAACAAGCCCTCTGTAGAGATTTCTAGATTACCTTTGATCAGAGTTACTGTATGAGAGTTTTATGGTTGTAAAAAAAGAAAAAAAAAGAAAAGCCAGTAAAGTACTGGGTCAGGATATTCTCAATGCAGTGGATCCTTAAAAAATAATTATTATGTCTCTTTAAAATAGTATACAGATATTATTTTCACAAGGTCAGAGTGAGTCACATTTAATTAAAATGCTAATACTGTACAGGACCCACAAGGGATATAGTGACCCACTCACTTTTTATGCTAATAAAGCTTTAAGTTTAGTCATTTCTAATGTGGAAAAAATATTATTATTGATGATTATTATTCTCTATTTGACTAAAGCCCTTCATCAAGCCTTTTCTAACATTTCACACAACATGATAAATATCATAATAAAAGTATCTATGATCTGTGTTGATACAAGTATCTGTCAAAATGTAACGCTGCAATATCACTATCGTAACAGAAATGGAAAACCTGTATCGGGACACCCCTACTGTTTACTATATATACACTCCTGGTCGACCAAATTATCATTTGTATCACTGAAGCTTCTGCTGTCCTACTTCGACCTTTTTTTCCCCAAATCAGAATCGTCTAAGAGGATCTAAAAATGCTGATTGATCTAAACGGAAGCATGATTGGATGCATGGATTTAAAAAAAGCATGAAGGGATAAATGGATTTAGGTTTGGATGGATGCATAGATGGAAGGATATTAGGGCTGTAGGATAATATCGATATCGCGATATATATCGATTTTTTCTTTCCTAGAAAAAAATCGATACTCATTAGTATCGTAACATCCAACATTCACCCTGCTCACTCACTGCTTGCTTCGCTGGGAGAGTGATTAGGTCATCCAGCCAC
>JAUZNJ010041265.1:0-10086 GCA_034780135.1 Jordanella pulchra | reverse complement strand
ACAGGAAAGGGGGTATGAGAGAGGGGGGGAGACATGCGGGAAAGGACCACAAGCCGGATTCGAACCTGGGTCGCCCAGCGTCAAGGACTAAGGCCTCCGTACATGGGTCGTGCGCACTAACCCCTGCGCCACCTGCACACCCTTTCTTGATGTTTTTTACTTAAAAACAGCTGAATTGTACTCTTAATCTTTTAAAAAGTGCAATGTTTCAGCTGACTTGTAGTTTACAGAAATAGGTGGGGGAGGGGCAGTATTCTAATATTCTTTGCTTCAAACAGAGAGAGAAAACTGTCTTTCTAAAACAGATGTTTTTTTTTAAAAAAAAAACAAACAAACAAACAGAACAAAACATTTAGGTGATCAACTTCGGATTAAACACATCACAGATTATTGTCTCCTTTCTGACAAAATGTAAATATTGCTATTTTTTTTAATTAACATGCTTTTTAGTTTTAAGTAATGTTTGGAAATGAAAATTCGATTTTATAACTAAACTACATCTGTTTGCTTTAGCAAACACTTTTACCGTGTTAAGCAATTTTTTCTGTGTTTAATAAGTTCATAGGAGGTTTAGAGTTAGGATCATATGAGAGGAGCCTGGTGGATGGAGTTGTTGTTGTTACAGTCCTGTCTTGTTTCCTTTATACTCAAGAAAGATGCTTCTGTCTCACAAAGTTAGATTCAACCATTTTCAAATAGGGATATTAGGAAAAGTAACAAAGCTGTAAAAAAGTCTGGATAAGAGAGACATCCTGTGAAAGTACAGTTTGTTGTAAATGTGTGGGAAACAAAAAACAAAGTTTGAATCTTTTATTAGTGCAAAGATATATTATGGCTAAAACATACACAAACCTGTAGGGTCAGAAGTTTACATATACACAACTTCTTACTGGAAAAGTTAAAATGATATAAACCAGCAAATTTAATTTCATGTTTTAGTAAGTTGAATAAAATTATGGAATACTTTGTAGAGTTAAAAGAATGTGCAGATATAAAATAAATATAAGAACACGCTTTTCTTAAATAATGAGAGTGATGAGACCAGCCTTTGTTTGTAAAACTAAATTGTTTAGCATGTTAGTATTTGTAAATACTGAAGGAAATGGATGTAAATGTATATAATGACAGATGTCGAACCAGAAAAGGAGTGGGGCAAAAAGTGGGGCAAACTTAATGTAAACTTCCACCCACTACTTTTTGAACACATACTTTTAAATACCAAATGTATTAAGGTATTAATTTCCAGCAGTCTTAAGTCTGGAAGAGAATTCCTGCTGGATTTTTTTTTTGCCTCTTTTTATAATACATTGTGTTTTTTTGTATCCTTGTTCACAATTAAACTACATAAATAAACTAAAACAAATATTTCTGATTACATAAACACAACAGGTTTCTGCCTGTAAATTCATGTCAACTATCCACAAATGAGACTGGTGGTATTTTCTTCATCTTTCTTTTGGCATGAGAGCAAATAGGCCCATTCTCTAGCCACTGAACTTCCACTTTAAATGTAAACAGCCACATTACTGCCATTCACTGCATAATGTGCATGTTTATTTAGTGAATACACCATTTAAAAGAGGATTCATCATAGACCATACTTTATTCTGAAAAAAGAGCTTTTACTTCCCTCCATCACATTTTCATATTAGCCCCGGGACTGAGTAGATGCACTTAGGGAGGAACGCGCTCACTATTTTGTCAGCATTCTGACACTAAATTATTTCCTCTGCATCTGTCTGGCATGAGGATGCAGGGAAGCCGCTTGCTGTACCCAAATGGGCCTATTTAATGATGATAAAGGACATCTTTTTAAACAGATATAACTACAAGGGGATGTGTGAGAGAAGTTCCTCTGGCAAGGTTAAAGCCCTGCATCAGGATTTGAAACAAATGTTGGCTGAATCACCACTGAAAATAAAGTTGTTTCGTTGCTGCTCAAACACAGAAATAATTCGTAAAACAACCAGCAGAAAGATAAGTTATAACAGTTTTTAAATGTTTGCATCTATTGTCTGCACCATTAGTGTTTCATAACCACTTATCATGGAAATTGGTGTCAGAGTACCTCTGAGCTTTTAGAGATTAATTTCAGCCATTTTTGCCTTTTAGCCTTTTTGATCTACAGATGCTATACATTTCCCACTAAGGGTGGCTCATTCATTCACTGTAATTCAGTTTTTTACAATTCAATATCAGATTCTAAACCGTCAGAATCGGTTATTTTCCCCTGTCAAGCAGGTTCGTGATCAACACTTTTGTGTGATTTGCATCATACTGAAGAAATGTGGGAAAAGCCAATGTATAAGTAATGCTGGAATCACACTGGCTGCATTGCTCTTTTAGTTTACAGACCATATACCGTAAGCTGTTGGCGATTAATATGTTGGCCGTATGAGATTAAAAATCATTACATTAGTACTGTAGCTATGTGTATATATATATATATATATATATATATATATACTCTGCTGAAAAAAATAAAGGGAACACACTACAATTTCAATCAAATCAAACTTCTGTGAAATCAAACTGTCCAATTAGGAAGCAACATTGATTGAAAATCTATTTCACATGTTGTTGTGCAAACAGGTGGAAATTATTGGCAATTAGCAGGACACACTAAGTAGTGGTTCTCCAGGTGGGGACCACAGAAAACCTCTTAGTACCTATGCTTTTTGGCTGATGTTTTGGTCACTTTTAAATGTTGATGGTGCTTTCACATAGAGATGGTAGAGATGGACTTTACAACCCACACAAGTGGCTCAGGTAGTGCAGTTCATCCAGCTTTGGCAAGAAGGTTTGCTGTATCTGTCAACGTAATGTCCAGAGGCTGGGGGTGCTACCAGAAGACAGGCCAGTTCACCAATGCCCTGCCAGAGCCCTGCAAAAGGACCTCCAACAGGCCAAAAATGTGCATGTGTCGGCAGAATGGGTTAGAAAGTGATTCCATGAGGATGGTGTGAGAGTGCGACGTCCACAGATGAGGGTTTTGCTCACAGCCCAACACCATGCGGGCTTGGTATTTGCCACAGAACACCAGGATTTGCCAATTCACAACGGGCACCCTCTGCATTTCACAGATGAAAGCAGGTCCAAACTGAGTACATGCGACAGACTAAGGCAGAGTCTGGAGACACCGTGGAGATTGATCAGCTGCCTGCAAAATCCTTCAGCATGACTGGTTTGGCAGTAGGTCAGTAATGGTGTGGGGTAGCATTTCTTTGGAGGGCTACACAGCCCTCTATGTGCTCGTCAGAGTCAGCATACCATTAGGTACTGAGATAAGATCCTCAGACCTCTTGTGAGATCATATGCAAGTGCTGTTGGCCCTGGGTTCCTCCTAATGCAGGACAAAACTAGACCTCATGTGACTGGAGTGTGTCAACAGTTCCTTCAAGATGAAGCCATTGAAGCTATGGACTGGCCCGCATCTAAACACATCTGGGACATCTTGTGTTGATCCATCCACCAACGTGATATTGCACCGCAGACTGTACAAGAATTGGCGGACACTTTAGTCCAGGTCTGGGAGGAGATCCCTCAGGAGACCATCCACCACCTCTTTAGGAGCATGCCCAGGTGTTGTAGGGAGGTCATACAGGCACGTGGAGGCCACAGAAAATACTAAGCCTCATTTTGACCCGTTTTAAGGAGATTACATTAAAGTTGTATCAACCTGTGGTGTGTTTTGACACTTTAATTTTGTCTGTGACTCCAAATCAAGGCCTTGATTGGTTAAGAAATTTGATTTTCATTGATGATATTTGTGTGATTTTGTTGTTAGCACATTCACTTTTGTACAGACCAAAGTATGCAATGAGAATATTTCCTTCATTAAGATCTAGCATGTGTTATTTGAATGTCCCTTTGTTGTTTAAGCAGTGTATATATTTATATGCCTATATTTTACATTGAAATGTCAACCCAGCACTTTAAAGTAGGCCAGTCTGTAGAGAACTCACCGGTAGGTTTTTCTTCCGAGCATACCTGTCAGGTTTGGTAAATACTGGAGATTTTACAACATCCACTGTGAGGCGTGTGACAATGCCAGCCAAGCTCCAGTATCCATTATATTTTAAGACATGCACAAGAAATCTAAAGTAAACTCTTGTCTTGCACTACAATGAGGTGATCAGATTTTGACTTGCGATGTTAATGATTTAGGAAAGGCAGATCAGTTTGTTTTTTTTTTTTTTTAATAATTTTGTAATACAATAATATGGGAAACTTGCAGAAGACTGACAAACCTGTTGTCCAATCCCAGATTAAAAATTCACCACAAGCATTATTGTAATAGCCCTGTACATTAAGATGTGTTGTTGTTAAATACAAACTAAAATAATTTGAACTATCCCTACCTCTAAGAGAACTTTCATGTTTTTGCTTTGGGATTCCATGTTGATATTTAACTGCTTAACAATGTTAAGATAATCACTAGTATACAATGGCTGTGTATATAGAAAAGAAAATCAATAAATGGTGGCCAAAAGAATATAAATCAAACTATTTATGATGTCATAACAATACCCAGCCGTAATCCCCACAAGTATTTTAATAAATGTATCTGAGCATACATTTTGTAAAGTCTAACTTAGTCCTGGCAGAACTTGTCTTATCTAAAATGGGAGCACAGTTATTGTTATAGGCTGCTTTCTTGCCACACACCCTTCTTTTAAGCATAGTCTATACATTTTAAAATAAACAGTGGTTGGAGCCGTTCCAGAAAGTTATCGCTAGTCTCCATACTTGATAGAAACATAGTTTAGATGTATGACAGGGATTGCTTTGTTGGACAACCAATCTGTGCCAATGTTTTGACCATCTTGTTACCTTAATTTGAACTTCAGTTAAAGTATTTAGGATATTCTCCTGCTATATTTAATCTGTACATTTGATTGTTAGATAGCTGCACTGCATGATGCTTGTACCTCCATGACCATAACATTTTTCTCCAGAAGATAATTGGTTTATCCAATGTAACTAATAAAAACAATCAGGCAAGCTCTTGGTCTTTATCTGATGTTTTATTAGTTTGTAGTTCCTTGCAAGCTTTTTGCATTGGTACTCTTTTGATTTATTTTGAACATCCAAATTATTTTCCTTTAATCTAAGGCTAATAGTTCAAGCCACATGGTTGATATTTACATCCATCCAAAAAGATAATGTTGGATCACTAATAAAAACAGCTTTTGGACCGGATAAAGCATAGTAACAATAAACTTTTATAGTATCAATCTCATAACCCTGACCTTCTGATTTACTGCTAGAAATTGGCAGACTGCCAGTGTAAAACTTATTTAAATGTATCAAGAGGCGATCAGAGCAATCCACCATTAAAATTAACAACCAACAGCTGTTTGAACAAGGAGTGGTTCAACTACCTTTCAGAAACATTGCTAAAGCAGACATGGGGTCAAGGAGGAACTTGCTGAGATAAACTTATTACAAAAAATCTAAATAAAAACAAATATGTGGCTCTTCTCAAACGGTTGTATGAATAGCCATAGTTTCATGTTGTATAATCATTCCAGTTTGAAATGAGAGAAGTTTAAAAGAAGATCTGAATTTGAATAAAATCAATGTTAAACTTCTCCAAAACTCTTGTGACCTTAATTGGTAGCAAAATCCTGCGGCAACACCTCATGATGGCTGTTCCTTTAAGGTCTCTTGGCTGGATGACTCTTCTTTAACTCAATAAGCTTCTGTCGAGTGTTTTAAAATGAATAAGTGCTGAGTAATTTTAGCTGACAGATCTGAATCATGAAGTCGCTTAAATATTCATGAAGGACACTTGAAGAGCAGATGTGTTAATGTAAAGTTCATGGCTGTGTAAAAACAGCATAGGTGTTCCTTATATAGGCGTTTTTTCATTTTAAAGGCCGACATAAAAGGATTAGAATGTCACTGGCTGAGCTTAGCATAGGGACACCTGCAGTTTGGGATGAATTTATTGCAATTATCATTAATTTTAGGGAGAATTAGCCTGAGTCAGAAGGCTGCTAGTCAATTTAATCTTACTAGATTATGGGTTGATTTACTGATGGGTGCTAGTGGTCAGTGGAGGCAACAGTTGGTGATTAACTGCAAACCTGGCTTCAAAATAGATTCTGCTGGGAAAGTTTTGGGATGTTTCCGCACATGGAGACACTTTCTATATTAGTATACAGGAGTGGGCTGTTAACCTTTGCAGCAGCAGGAGACCCCTGTCTGCTTGACTTGATACAGATGGAGACCAGATGGATGCAGCAAGCTTGCACATCCACTGTCTATGCTGATGCAAGGTAGAAAGCCTGGCCTGATTTACCTAAATGACAGTGTAGTGTCATTACGCAGGCGTGAGCTGAGATGCTGGAGGAATAAACAAACAGCTGAGGGACACTAAATGGAGATCTGCAGATCTTGACAGAGAATACTGTTGGGATTTGAAGAAAAACAATACTTTTTTATCTGCAACTGAAATAAAATAAAAGTGAATTATGAGTATGTTGTGAAGCTGCATAAATATAAATTGAGATCTCTTTAGTTTGGATAAAATAAGAATAGAAATGCAATCATGAATATTACATTGGACGAGTATTTTTTGTTTTAGTTAAAAGCCATCTATTCCCAAGCACAAGCTGTGATATATGGGTGATCCTAAATTTAAAAGATACAGAGCTTCTTTCTGATATGTGCTTTTGATGCTTCCATATCACTGTGCGTCTTTCTTGTCTGCAAAAATGTCTTTTTGATAAAACTCCGCTTCCTCTCAACTGACACGATTATTTCAAGGAGATGCTGAGCTGCACTTTCAATAAGTGTCATGAAATATTTGGAATTGCAGAGATCTTTTCATGTAGGACAAAAAAAGTCCAATTTTTACAATGTACTGGTTATGCATGTCCAAAGGTCAATGTGCTTCATAGAAACTTTCAATTGAGAATAACAGAAGTTCTGTATTGTGGAACACATTCTCATTTCTTACAGGACTTTTTTGCTTCTACTGCCAGAACATTATTACTCATCCCTTTCTTGATCTTTTGCTTTCAAAAATCCTGACCCTCTAAAAAATAAAACAATATTAATCTATATTTTTACAAGCTTTTTGAAGATATTTCAAAGATAAAACTGCTTTTTCTAAAATGCTCTTTTAAGTAGCTGAGAAATTATTATTTTTGGTTTTTCTTTTTAAGCTTAAACCTCACCATGTAATCTTTCAAATCTAAAAAAGCTCTGAAGCTGATGGGATGAGCAAGAAAACCTAGCAAGGAAACTAATGTAGAGTGGATCTTTAGACACCAGGTTACAAATGGTAAGCTATAAAGACACATTTAGCTATTTGTGTAGCTAAAGAGTTTTGGACTGAAATTAGGGGTTTGGGGCGAATCACACGGTTAGTAATTGACTAAATGTAGATGTTAAATTAATTTGATTGAATGTGATCATTCTTTAAAGAATAAATATATGCTCTTTGTTTAGTAAATCATGAATTAAAATTGAACAGAATTTAATCTAAAACTGATTTCTATAATTGTCCAAAGAAATTGCCAGAGTGTGAAGACTCAAAATAAGGCAGGAAAAATATCTCCTGATCCTTCTTATACTGTATCTCTACCTGCCAAATGTCCACCAAGTGGGTGATTGTCCTGTGTCCTTATTTGACACACCAATCATATCACATAGGCTGCCTCAGTTCCCTGCTGCATTTTTTTAAACCTCTGGATATGAACATGTGTCCTCTTTATCAAGCCTGGTCCAGGAGAACAATAACTTTATTATTCACTATCAATATATGTTATTATATTTATTTAGTTTGCTCTTTTTTTCCCATTCTCTTTTCCTAAACTTGTGATTTATGTAATAAAGATAATTACTTTTATCCTGACAAAAGGGATCGCTGCTTCCAGTAATATAAAATGACTGCTTAAAGAGATTTAATAAAACATTTGAACTTATACCTTTTAGTATTATACCATGGGTAGGAAAAACTATATAATTTAAGGAGAAATATGCATGTCTATTATATTTAACAACTTATTTGTTTTTAAGGTTTAACAAGCGTTTTTGTAAATGATAAAGGTTAATCCTATCAGGACCCAGATTGAACTTTAACACCAAATACTTGTGACTTGACTCCAACAAAAATATAATCACTTGATTTTCAACCAAAAAATGTGTTTGTTCTTTATCTGTTGCGTAACATTAATAAACTTGACACAAAACTCCAAGAATCAATGAATCCAACAACATCCAGACCATTTTAAAATAAAAGACTAAAGAACAGGATGAGATTGATGACCAACAGTTAAAGATAAAGAAAATCTAATATGATTTTACTTTGATGACTGAAATTAACCATTTGATCAGTGGGCCTCATTCCCAGCAGCCAGGATCAACTCCACTGGATGTTTTCTGTCTTTCCTTGGTGTCATACATCTGATTCAGTTGAAAGGGTGATAAAAGCTTTTGTCAAACTGAAAAGCTACTGAAATTATTTGGATAAGGTTTACTAAACCAAATGTTTATCTAAAACTCCAGGATCAGAAAAAAACCCACTTTAGTTGATGATAAACGATAAAATGATGATGGAAGCTTGAAGAATTCCTTACGAGTGAACGATTTGATAATGAAATGAAGGTAGCTGCTAAGGCCTTATATTAGCAGCTTTTAGCGGGTGGGCAAACTAACTGTACTTTAAGCAAATGAACCATGGAAGAATAAAGCATCTCTCAGGTCCTGTTTCCCTGTTTCAGTTTTTTTTCCAGTTTTTTTTTCTCTTTGTTCAAGGCCTGGCCTTTCATTGCTGTTATTACACTTTAGATAGCTCATTAGGCCTAACGCTTCTTGAGTCGCGGTTATACTCAAACACTTAAGAGGAGATGGGCAGAAAAGCAGTCAAAGTGCAAAAGACAAAACTTTCAGAGAGCTTGAAACACTTTTGATTAAAACTATTTTAGAGTATCACCAGTAAGTCCAAGAAAGTCAATAGCTCCTTGGTTGGAGCTATTGATAAGTTAGCTGGAAAGGTTAATGCTAATAAGCTTTTATTTAACTCTTAATGTATTAACTGCCTATTTTATCCTATCAAACTACTAGTTTGTAAAATTGACCACATATTTCAGTAACACATTTCTGGAAAATGAATTATTTGTAATCCGTCTTCATCGTCAATATTTTCTAAAACAAAAATCAATAAATGTTAAAATATAGAACCAGCCATAAATTAAAAAGTGAAACAACCCGATGACTGCCTAAAATCATCAGATTGTACCAGATTAGCAGTTTAGTTTTTATTTCTCTCCCTACCATGTTAAATCATCATTTTCCTTCTGTATTTTAGCTCTTTTTATACAATTTGCAACAGATCAGACATTATCTGGAGCTTATTATGACACATCAAGTTAACATATTGAATAATGCTTTAAATAATCTCCATACCCTCCTAGCTTCTAGTTTTTTTCCATTTTAAAGTCTGAAGAAATTAGTTTTCATTAAGCGACTGATATATTAATTTGCCTTAAATAACATCCAATCATCTCATGACTTTTTTCACCCAAAGAAAAGGTCATCTTTTTGTCACTAATTATAGCTATTTCTTAGGCTGAGACAATAAAACAGTTTCTGATAAGGTGTTAGAGTTGGCCTCATTAAAAAGAAACCAGAACTAGATGTATCATTTGTGCCTCAGCCAGTGTTACCATTAGAACCTTGTTCTGGTGTTCAATGAGGCAAAGTCATTTGTTGACTTCAATGTTAGAGCTGAACAGAGATGTTGAAGGCATTACATCTCCACTAAGATGTTGGAAACAGCACACAATGTACTCCAACAAGAAGCTTCATAACTGTTCATTTTTGTAAAGGCAAACAACTGATCCTTGAGTGATATTCACTGACTTGAATGTTTAACGCTCATTAAAAGCTGGAATAATTTACAGCACTGATAGTTTTGTACTTTCTCTAATATTACAGATTGTACTGTCAGGGTCAGGCTATGACTATGAAAATAAAAAGACAAAAATATCTGGTTAAAAACATCTTAGGAAATTTAGAAACTGAAAGACTGGAAAAAGGCAAATCTTTGCTCCCTCTAAGTTGACCTTTACA
>JAUZNJ010041264.1:0-10086 GCA_034780135.1 Jordanella pulchra | reverse complement strand
TATATATATGTTCAACTGAAACACACTTTTAGAGTGCTTTGTTAAAGTACTGAAGCCTACTGAAAAACAGATATTGCAAGATGATGGTGGCAGTATAATTCTGTGCGGATGCTTTTCTTCTAGAATTCCAACGGTTCTATTGAAACTTTGTTTTCTTTAAAGTTGCACAGAGGAAAACAAAATCGAAGAGGCTGATGACTCAAATCATCCCAGAAGCATGATGATGGCAGCATAATGCTGTGGGGTTGTGTATTTCAGTAAGGTTGGGGAAGCTGGTCAGAGCTGATGGTAAGATTCATGCTGCTTGTTGTTGTGCTGCAAAAGTCTTTGGACTGGAGCTAAAGTTCATCTTTCACCAGGCCATTTCTAAGAAGAGGGAAAGCAACAAACGAATTTGTTACATCAGGGCACTTCAAATCTGGTCCTCAGGACCCATTGTCCATCATGTTTAAGATGTTTCTCTGCTCCATCACACATGATTCAAATGATTGAATTACCTCCTCAGAGGGGCTGAATGGCTACAGAGGCCTATTGGTTACAAATTTATTCAAGTCAGGTATGAGGAGGCAGGGAAACACCTAAAACATGCAGCACAGAGAGTCCTGAAGAACAGGATTGAAGACTCGTGTTTGTTTTTCATTTCTTTTTAACCAGAGTAGAGATTTAAACATAATAAAAAAGCTCTTACAAAAAGTCAAGTGGTAGGGATAATTTTGCGAGGCATACACAATAGTATCATCCTCTTTGATTTGAATGGGCAGGTGACTGATTAAGTGCCTTCTCCAATTTAAGATCACAACAGGTTTATAGTTACCTTAAAGCCTTAGCACTTATTATAAGAATGTAGTTATCAGGGGGGTCAGGACTGTGTCTGTGCATATAGTTAATGTCAGTGCAAATGGGTTTTCCAAAGAATACAATAAAAAGAAAATTCCGCTGATATCTTTGTTCCCTAGTTAAGTCAATGTCTTATACACTCTCTACACATAATGAGAGTATTTTTGATCCATAGTAGAAAGGATATCAGCATATAATTATTATTAATAGTAAATGTTTAGACGTGTACTTTTTTGGATGGTGATAAATGGTTTTGATGGCAGGAAATTCTGTTTCAAACCCTGAGGTGATGTTCTGACCTTCAACGCTAATTATTCAAGGAAAAACAAATGCTCTTATTTTGGTCTAAATGAAACATGGATGAACTGATTTGCCTACAGGTAAGAATACAGTTATTGCTTGACTTGAAAGAGAAAAATTAGGAAACTGAGTAATTGAATTTCTACTTTGCTTTCGACGGGCAATAATGAACAACTTTCATGGAAAAAACGAGACCGATCCAAAAACATAACGTATAAATTTTATGTTTAAGAATAAAAACCATGGTAAATATGCTGATTCAAATATGCTTGTTTCAAGGTGCTTAAGGTCACACAGTAAATCTTTCTATGTTAAATAAAGTCATTCAAAATAGTTCAAAATAGCCCGTTGAAGAGCATGGAATAATTATAAGTATTTTTAGATATTAGTGGATTTTCCACAAAAACCTATTGGACTGGGTTGTTTCTACACAACTTAATATTTCTGCCATGGGTTGACGAAAAAACATGAGAAAGAAACCAGAAAGACAGAGAGGGATCTCCCTAAAAACTTTCTTCATTGAATTAATTATCACTGAAGCTGTTACTACATTAAAATAACATCAAACTTAAAAAAGTGCTGCACTTATCTTTGTGTATATTCAGACCTACAACAAATGATGATTCTGATTCCTTCTTTAATAATGTCTTATGTGCAACTGCTGCTCCATGATCTTATAGTTTCTTATATAGGTATATGCAATGGTTAGGACTAAGATCTAATAGTGACTAAGGTTTTTTTTTGCAGTAAGAAAAAACAAAACAAATACAAAATCAACAACCAAATTGCCTCAGGTCAAAAATTACACAGAGGTAATTTTATCTACCTGTAGAAATGCAAATATTTGGGTGCATTACTGTGTTCCATTTTCATCCCAAGCATCTCAGATGACAGTCGAATCAAACACAGGTGATAAATGTGTGTGCATATTAAACAGAACGTCTTATTTCGTGTCAGAGTTATATTCAACTAGCGAGGTGTGACAGATGTCTGAATAGCAAAGCTGCTTAATCACATGTTTGAAATGACATCCTGTTAGCACAGTCTCCTTGTCTGGTAGACCGCACTAGGATAAGGGACAGGCTGCTCAACACAAGTCACCAGAACAAGGAATCCTATGCTCATATGTCGAACGGTGTGTGTTGATTTTCAATTGTTCCCACTCTATGTGTGGTTCACCTCTGGATATCCAGACTTTTTTTAATGAGCATTCACATCCCAAAGGGTTAAAAATTTCTCAACAGCAGATGCATCTTTATTCCCTCTGTATCCGACAATGGAGGGTCTGCAGTCTGTCACTGCAAGGACAGGAGTAGATGACTAACATATAACTCAGTAATCCTATTTAGTATGATAACAGCAAATAGGATTACACTCATACTATCCTGGTTTCGCGTTTTCACAGACTTGACATCCAGCCATAAGAGGGCAGTTCTTATGCCAAAAAACACTAAATTCACCTTTTCTGTGAAAACGTTCACCAATATCAGTATCTTACTGAAACATAAACACCAAATGCAAAACTTTTGGTTAAGATTAAAAGCATAAATGAGGTCTTGAGTCTGTAATTTTCTGTTATACTTTAGACCAAAAACAGACTAAACCTAGACTCACTGTCTCGGACTCAAATCTCTTGACAAATATTTATTTCATCTAATTAGGGACTAAAGTAAGACTGCAAGTGCAGATCATTGTCACTCTGATACTTAAGACCTGAGCATGTCACAAAAATAACAACAAAAAGCCCCCTAACTATTAAAGTCCTAAAAAAATGACATTGAAAGAAGTTTGAACTCCAGCTGATACTGGTTCCAGAAAACAATTACCAATATTAAATACTCTGATAATCTGTTAATTACCATAAACAACTGTAAATCCCTTTTAATATTTGTTAAATGCTAGAAATGCAAGAAGAAAATACAAATAAAATCTTTACTTATTTTGCTGCTTTGACAAGAGCTCTAATTCTTAGTCTAATACAGAGGTATAGAGTCTATAAATCTGGCAACAGGCTTTGACCTACAATCTCGCCCTAACCCTGGACAGAAAGGGTAAAAAAAAAAAAACAACTATGCAGTTTTTTATAAGATCCATTATATATTACTCTTTCAGGCACTCCAGATATTAAGTATAACAAAGACTAAGCTAATCAAAAAATGTTAAAATTACTTACTCAAAGAAAGTTGTCCATCCATTTTCGTTTGTCTTAGAAGCAAGAAGTCCTGAGCTCCCATGGTAGGTCATCACAGCTAGTTCTTGACCCTGTGCAGCAACAGTTTTCAGGGCGTTGTTGGTACCGATGGTGAACCAAAAGGTTTGTTCATCAGGGACCATTAGCCACAGAGGCATTCCTGTAGTATCTCGTCGAATGGTCACGGTGTTCTTGTTTTTATCAGTGATGCCACTTATATCTCCTGTTCCTGTGTAGGTCAGGTTGTAGAGATGATCTCCTGTTGTCAGACTTTGTGTGAAAATGTGGCTCCCGTTGGAATCAAACAGATAGAGTTCATCATTAATTGGAGAGGATACCTCATACATACTGAGGGGATTCAGATAGGGTTTGTTTTTCCGCACATAGCGGATACGAATGTTTCCAAGATCTGCAATATAAAGCTCTCCATCTGGACACACTGCCAGGGAAGAGGGTGCATTCAGCTTAGCATCCTTGGCATAGCCTCCATCTCCAGAGTAGCAATCGCAGTTGACGTCATTCTTGCAGTCGCAGCCACTTGGTGCCCCTGCAACCAGGGAGATCTCTCCATTGGTGGACACCTGCCGTACTCTGTTTATTTTCTTTTCATCTGATTCTGCGATGTACAGAACCCCATTGTGTGACACAGCCAAGGCGTTTGCTGACTCCAGAGTTGCATGAATGGCCACCTTACTCATAAGAAAGTGATCGATGCCAGGCACTTGGCAGTGCATGGGACGACCTGCTACAATACGGACCTGATGATTTTCTGAGACCTGGAGAACAACGTTGTTGTCGAGAACATATAAGGAGTTGTCCATGGGGCTTACTGCCAGGTCTGTAGGCCACTCAAGGCGTACCTACAGGGAAAACATATAAATAAAATCAGCTTTAAGTTATAAAATACAAAAAAAGATCAGGAACATTTCAAAGAAGAAAAACAAAATAGTGCGATCTGAATTCTTTGCTTTCTCTTAAACCTGACTGCTTTGTAAAATTATTCAAACATCCTGAACCTTTATAGTCACTGTGCTTTTTTGTATCAAGCTTTAACATTTTTTATCTGAAAATTTCAATGATAAACTAATACAGGATAGTGCATTATTATTAAGTTGAAAGAAAAAAAAATGAAAATGGGATTCAACAAATCTGAAAAACAAATCTTAAAAGTTTTAGAATTCAG
The DNA here is from genome assembly GCA_034780135.1 of Jordanella pulchra. Taxonomy (NCBI): domain Eukaryota; kingdom Metazoa; phylum Chordata; class Actinopteri; order Cyprinodontiformes; family Cyprinodontidae; genus Jordanella; species Jordanella pulchra. The sequence continues at coordinate 5,575 of JAUZNJ010041264.1, read as the reverse complement.
CCACTTTATTCAAACCCATGTAAATGAGATCCAATTCAAAAATTGGCCTTCAAATCAGAAAGTCATTTAAAAAAAAAACAATATAGGACAGCTGCAAACATGCCAAGACTTTGTTTTCTAACTAAACATAGGGGTCCCACAAAGAAACATATAATCCTCTGTGCACAACAACTTCCTTTATAAGCCACTGAGTCCAACGGATCACTGTTTGGTTTTTCCCGTGGTCTGTCCTCCAATCATGTAGGGGGCACAGTAAAAATGTGAAATGTGAAAGGAGATGGACAGATAAGACCAGAATGTGTGGAAGAAATCCAAACACTGCAGATTATCCAGTAAACAGCCCCTACACTGTGAAATATGACAGTGGCAGAATCATTCAGTGCGGTTGCTTTCTTCAGCAACGATACACAACCTGGTGTTAATTGTTTTGCTTGTGGATGGTGTATTCAAGTCAAACAGTTTCTGATAACAATCCAAGCATGCAGCAAGAGCTACAGTATAATGTTTTTGCATCAAAATCCATCCCAGAAAATCAGTTTTTAGTGGTAAAGTAACAACATATGAGAATTTAAAGGGGTTAGAATAAATCTAATAAAATCAATATTATTATTGCTGCTCTTTGGAAAGAGACAAGAGCACCCTTAACAGACAAAAGCCTGCACTGCTTTTGGCTTTTTATATTATTAGTTATTGTTCTACTGACAATATGTCAGGCTTTTAACAAATTGAAATGATTGGTTTAATCCCATTTACTGGCCTGCTTCTTCCTTATTGTCCCACTGGGATGTCTAAGAAACATAATATAGAGTGTCATATTTCACTGCGAGCCTTGTAGAACAGAGGAAGAGTACTGATTAAATTCTGGACTGAAATAAAAAAAGGCTAAAGATACAGTTAGGTTATAAAGTAGGAATGCACCAACTGTCTAAAAATGTTAAGAAGCCGTAAATTCACAACGTTTGAATAATGAATAGATGTAAGAATTACAGACAAGCCCTTTGTGTACGTATCTACTTTTTGCACCTAATTCAGTTTCACTATTGGGAAGTTAATGCTGAGAGAATAAAAAATGATAGTGAGTCCAAGTGGAAAGAAAAATAAATTCAAGCATCACGCAAATTTCATATCTCATAAACCTCCTGTTCCTTCCACAAGAATTTGGCAGGTTTAAACAGTTGAACAGTTTGCATACAACAAACAGGTGACTGACAGAGGATATGTGACAGCTTCCAGGGAGCAAAAACTGCATTTACTTGGGTAATGAAGGAGGAAAGTCTTTCAATTTCTTAAAACCTATTTCTTGTCAACACTGCTGGTTAAATATTTTATGAGCCTGAGTGTGGAGCCGCTCAGGGGACCTGCCTGTAAGGAGGTTTTCACGCCACTCTGACTGATTAGGGGATATTTCCTGAGCTGCTGTCCCACATGCTGTAACCCGATCATAACCTGCACTTTATACAGTGGGGCAGCTGTCAGCAATGCCTGCTTGATAGGCCTATTGCCAGCATCCCTCCCGAAAGGAAACTGCTAACACAAAACAAAAACAAGATTTTGCCTTTTTTTTTACACTCTCAATTTAAAAGTCAAAGTTGGTGTCTTAATGAAACTCTTTAAAGCTGGTAATAAGACAGAATCAACATAGAGTAGTTACAACTATCAGAGTATCAAAATGTTTCTAAGAATCAGAGCTTTAACACTGGAATGGTCTTTCATCAGGTCATGCCAAAGTTTTCCTTGTTTTTTTTTTTTCCTGCACTACTTCTCTACCACCTGTTGCTCCACTCTGTTGGTCAATTGGATCAAAGAAAGCTACTAAACGTTTTCTGAGCTGGCAAAAATAAGGTCAGTTTATTCAAATAGCACCATTCATAGCAAAGGTTATCTAAAATATTTCAAAGAACATTTAAGGAAAGACAGTATTAAGAAAATAGAGAATATATATGACTGTATTATATAACTGAAAAGAAGGTGAAATATTAACGTTGGTAAAATACTTTGATAAAAAAATGTGGTATGCAAAATATCTTGTTTCATAAAGCACTGTTTTTGCACTTCTTATGTTTCCAAGAAGTTTGTTCCATAGATAAGAAGCAGAGAAACTAAATGTCATACTTTGATCCTGGGAACATTTAGTGAACAGATCATGAAAGACCTTAGGGGTCTACATGTGTCATAACTGACAAGCTGTTCAGAAATATATTTGGGCCCAAAACCATTAAGTCCTTTAAAAGACAAAACAAAATCTGTTATTGGATTTAGAGGGAGCCAGTATAGCTATTTAAGAAGAGGTATTATATGACCATTAAGAAAAGTAGCAGCAACATTGTGGATGGGCTTCAGCTGCTTTATTAATGTTCTTTTACAGTAAAGAAACTGTCGCAGTAATCTTATGAAGTGGGGGTTTCAGTTCCAGGCATGCAGTTGGTTTTGAGTCTCATTGTTGCATCAGTGCCGTACTGAATTTTTACCATGAAGGAGTATGTTTTATCATAAACTGTTTTTTTTTCTCTCAATGATCTTTGCCAGAAATGTCACTCTGGACACTGGATGTAATTACTTATGATTGATGTGTGAGAATTTGGTTTCTGTAGTAGAGGTTTCATTACTAGTGAAACTAGTTTTAGAGCCTTCTTGAAAGGGGTCTGGTTAAGGGGGAAATAAGTAGTATTTTCAATATTTTGAGAAACCTGGTGGCTTGTTTTTGTCAAAACAGAACAAATCACGTTTGTTCAATTCATTTAGATCCTGCTATGATTCTGAGGCCACAGGACAAACCACCAGGTTATCAGAAAAAGAGCCCATGCTGCTTGTCTGTTTCTCTGAAATTTGTCTTTAAATAACCTGCAAGGTCATTGCAAAGCTTATTGGATAAAGGTTCAGAAGGGACAGAGGGTGAAGGCTTTGTTACCGTGTCAACAACAGCAAATAAAACTAATATGCTGTAACAACTTTGATGCATTATATAAGACAAATATACCCTGTTCAAATTAACCCTCTTATTATAGATATGAAGTGTTTTTTTTTGGTTTTCCACAGGTGTTCAGTTTTTCCACACTTTGTCTACAGAAAAAGATGTTGACAGGGTGAGTGAAGGTGAAAATACCTAGGAGAATACTGGAGAGGTGTTATCATTAATGCTGTGTTTTGCCCCAACCTTCGTGCTGTTTATTTCCCATTGATTCACTTTCAAGTGAAGGTTTTTTTTTTGTCTCTTTAAGGCACAACATTTGAAATAAGCAGGACTAACTCACTAAATTAACTAATCTAAGCTGTTTCAAGAAGATATGTCATATATTTCTGTTTAAAATTTTCTTTATAGTATAAATACGTGTTACTTTTATTTAAGATTCGTGAAAACATCTATTTTGTAGTTCAGTCTAACCATATATGCTTGCTATTTAAACTACATATGCACACAAAAAAGGTTTTTAAAACAAAATCCCTTACTTTCTACAAATATCCAACATTTTTGCAAAGTAAAATCAGTAAAAACCTGGGTCCATGTTGTAAACCAAAAAAAGAAAAACGGAAAGATTTTTAAAAAGTTACAAGCCTTGTTGTTTGGAATAAAGTTAAAACGTCGAAGACAAGAAAAAAGATGTCATAAATTAAATAAGAAATAGTTTCCTGCAGTTTCCTCACAGGAGAGATGCTTCAGTGAGAAAACAATAAACTCATCAGAGAGGCAAGAAATTTGACGGTATTTCTTGGCTAAATCAGGTGTGGTACACAACAAAAGTAATGACCCCTGCCACGAGCCTTCTCCAGAGAAACCACTTCTGAGCGAGGGTTCAGGGAGTGTTTGAAGTAGGAGCCTGTGAGCTCTGGATGAATTTTTAATGGATGCTTTTTACTGTCTGAGTGTCTCCGGCAGTGCTTGTGTGATTTGTCATCATTGTAGAGCTGCTCCCAGCCTGCATGTGTCCTCGCAGCAGCAATGGCGGAATGGTGAGCATCTATAGGTGCTTGTGTGTGGAAAAGGTAAGGAAGCAAGGCTAGGTAAGGCATGATTGGTGGGAGGGATAGAATTCCCCCCCAGGGTAGTGGTCTGGAATAGGCAGCTGGAGGCTGTGCTTCCTGCACTGAGTGCATAAAATCCTATAAACAGTAAAAGCTTCTTTCCACTTTCATCTGACACCCCACAGCTCCTGTTTACTAGTTATAGTCAACAATATGCAACAGCAGCCAATGCATGCATTCATTTCAGAAGTTTAGGTAGCAAAACCGAACTGGGAACAGAGGGCTACCTGTGGTTTGGGTGTGTATGTTCTCTGATTAACAGAACTAGATCATTTGGTACCATTTGAGTAAAATAATCTGCTTGTTTTATTTAAATTTCATTATATTCTTTAAATATCTTAAATTATGTACTGTGCAGCAGACATGAATTACTGCAATAAAAGAAATAACAATGTCTGTTGTTGTCCATTTGGTCCATATAGTTTGTCAATATATATACCATGGTGCACACAAAAGGTAAACATGCTGAATTTGGGTGTGGTTAGATCACTGCAAGATCACCATCTACAGGATAAACGAATCCATTTCAGTCTGATGTTACACAAAAGGTGAGAAGAGCTTGACAAGATTTTTTAACTTAATTTTAGATGATTTATTTGCAGCATTTTCCGTAAAGTCTAAACTCCTCAGCCTTGAATAATTCAGATTTATCACTTCTGTCAATAAAACATTTTGACTGAGGCGTAATAGGAAAACTCAGATAGTTTTTATATAATATATATTTGTCTTTTTTTTCATTCATTCAGAACCCACCAGAAAGCACAAAAAAGCAAATAAGAGAGAGAAAATACCTGAGAGATGTCCATAACAGCATCGCAGCTAAGAGGTCGAGCGGAGGTTAAGTCATTGTAACCCAGAAGAGTAGATATGATACCATTCTGATCAATCCTGCGAATCATGGTTCCATCCACAAAGAAGATCACCCCATATTTATCCACTGTAATACCTGCAGGTGAAGGCCATAGAGTGACTCAGGAGAACATATCCTCCTACCTCATCTTTCTTATCTGTAACTAATGTGAAGATAGAGCTCTACTACATGACAATTAAAGACTATCGACTGCAATAATGTAGAACACTAATTACACCAATGAAAAGTGATGCAGGGATTGATTTTGTGATCAGTAATGGAGAAAAAACAGAACCATCTAAAAGATAATTAATTTATGTATTGATTAAATTATAACTAAACATGTAGCAGCGCACAAGTCAATCAGCCAAAAAGCAGCGGCGACATGATGTGATGATCAACTTCACTGGCTGTATGATTACATCTTTTTTCTCAAATTTATCTAAGTTATCCTTACCAAAGGTTTTCTGTAGAATATAATGTATTTGGACTTTTGAAAAAATGACACAAAACTCTACATTACATTTAGTTTCCCTGAAACTTTTCATTTAATATTTGACACCAAGATTTTAATTTCAGATGTTTTTTGTCGATGTTCTGTATAGAAGAAGAAAAACACCATGAATTTATAAAAGGAAGGAAGGAAGGAAGGAAGGAAGGAAGGAAGGAAGGAAGGAAGGAAGGAAGGAAGGAAGGAAGGAAGGA
>JAUZNJ010041263.1:0-10086 GCA_034780135.1 Jordanella pulchra | reverse complement strand
AATTTCGTTCTGTATGCACTCTGTGCATACAAAATGACAAATAAAAAGTCTAAGTCTAAGTCTAAGTCTAAGTCTATTAAGAGTGTTTTCCAAACTTCTCTGTAATGTAAACATATATTGGTCTTTTTAAACAAGGTGTTTAAGAAATCTGTTTAATAACAGTTAAAGCCCCACGAATAATGATGTAAGAGAATTTTAGGTTTTAATACCAACTATTGGGACATGCAAAGCTTATACTGTAGAAATAATGAGGCCGGATGGCAGAAAACGTCACATCATTACAGATTGTAGTACTTACAGTAGTTTCTTAGGATTTCCCTGGATCACCATTATTTAAACTAATGGTTCCAGGGTCTCGTCTACTATCCTCAGGATTCTTACCTAAGAGGTGTTGCAAGGGAGACTCTCATTGCATATGCAGTAATCTGGTTGTTGACAGTAATGGCAATAAGCTGACTGATGGCGCAGGAATGTATGAAAACATAAAGTGAGAGTGGACCAATGGCACCTAACTCTAACCCTGATTTAGAAGGAAATTTGACCTCCTTTTAGTTTTGATTATGAAAACTGAAACAGGTAGACAAGCACAAAAATCTGATTATAAAAAAAAACATTTTAGGAGATTATTTTATTTATGTCACCATCATTTAAAAGCCTGCATCTTTTTATGTCTGCAAGTGGATTTTAAGAGCTGCTCTACAGAATCTCATCTGAATGCCACTGAGTAGATAACCAAGAGTTTGAAAATATATAGTGGTTGTGCTGCTGACTTCAAATCGGGAAATCTGACAGATACAGTCCTTTAAGGTGCTTCTTTCTCCAACATGTCTTTGATAGAGCATAACATGATACATCAGGAGGCTTTCAAGATGTTCTGCAGCTGAGGGCAGAGGAAATAGGCAAAATGAAGAAGTGCAGATCCTTTAGATTTCAAGGCAGATTCTGTTCAAACTACATCCAAAGCATGTTTATTTTATGATGCATGTTGATAAAGTGTAACAGAGGCTGAAAATGAAAAAATACACTTTGGCAAAAAGGAACTGCATTAATAACTAAGAGCCAAGTTTATATCGCATATCTTATTTTGTCTGCAAACATAATATTGTATAAAGGTATTTTCTCTCTTATAAAATTTGATTTTTATCTTTGTAAAAGTGAGGAATGAACTGTGATTAAGCACAACTTTACACTTCAATCTATCAAACCATACGACTACTTCTTGGGTTTGACTACTTCTTGACCAAAACTTCTGCACCACATCTATGGTAGTGCAGATAAAAGTAATAGAAAAAAATTGAATACATACATACATTATACTGTATATGTATATCTTTGCATATCTTTATATTTATATTTACACACACTTGTATGTGTCTGCTTGTTTATGTCCATTTTTGGTATCTTTATTAACCTTCTGAGGACCAACAGGCCTCCAACTTCAAAGCTCAAGGCTGGTCCTAATGTGGCGGGCCCTCATTATTAATCTTAGAGAGTCAGTTTATTGGTATTGTGTGAATTAACTTTAGGTTAAGGATAAGGTTAGGAATATATTGATAATGGTTAGGGTGACTGTCAGTGTTAGGTATAAATACAGTAACTATAAGAAATGTTACGTTTCTCAGATTCATCTAGACCAAAAAAGAAACCCCTTGGAGGTTGTTGCTCTCCTTCTGGACAGGTAGCGTATCTGTTTCCTTATGTCAACCAAAGGTCAGCCAGAACCATAACGTGGTAAAAGCACGTTGCTGCAGGTTTTTCTGGGTTCTTTTGTAAGTAAATTAGAGTGAAAGGATTTAGATTCGGTTTTTTTTGTTTGTTTTTTTTTGTCTTTTCAACACCGCAGCAGCTACTTGTTAATTGCAATTAGCTTTAGCTTTACCCAATTAGCTTTAGGTATTTGGGAGACCTGAAAACCGGCTGGCAAACAGGTCAACTTAAGGTGAGTTTGTCGCCTACTGACCAGGAGGAGTTAAACTTGCAGCAATCTCGTTTAAGGGGTCAATTTTTTATATTGAATCAAGCTTGCTGGGGTGTTTTTTGTTTTTGTTTTACTTTATAAATAAAACAATTCACTCCTGATTCCTTCCATTAAATACATGTTATCTAAACATCGGAAACCTTTAACAGAACAAATATTTACTTTTTTTAACAGCACTGCTTTGTCTTAAGCAAAAACTCCATCCACATGGTAATGAGAGGAAGCGGGAAACAGTGACATCGATCTCAATCATACGCCCTGTTGTTTTCACCCATGCATTTATCTGTTTAGTCTTCACATGTGCATCATTATGTAAGCAACAGGATGTTTTCATGCTTTCTTTCTTACTCACATCCACATCCTTTTCAACTAAGATTTCAGTCGAGTCTGCTGCAGCTCCTTAATAAATTGACAGCACATATATTTTGAGGGGATCCATTGAGTCATCATTATCCATTTTGCTATAGTAGATAGTCATTTTTGTCAGTAGAGGGGAAAGGTGATTTACTTTAGAGAACTTTCTTAAGAAAAACTTCCCTTAGCAGGTCAAAGCAAAGACGTTGAATGTTGCAAAAAAAAAAAAAAAACCTTTGTTGAAACCAGGTGTTTTCTCTTTGAGCCATTAATGAGACAGTAAAAGTGCAGGCTTAATGCTAAAAGATGGTTTGACAAACATGTCAGGATTTGAATTTTCAGAGCCTAAAGTAGAGGAACTTTGCCTACAATATCTTTATTTTCATTTAAGGCAGGTATCTGTCCTTCAATTCTCTAATCACAAACAAGAAAACAACACAATGGTAATGCTTAAATTGCAAATAGTGAACCAAAAATACGTAAAATTTTCATAAAAGAAGTATTTGCACTTGATTTGAATAGGTAAGGAAATATGAGGAAAACACCTCCATTATCTTGTTTCAAGTGTAGTATATATAATTATATTATTCAGGGAGGCCAAAATGCTTATTCCATTGGCATATAATTTAACATAACCAGCTCAAATGAAAGGCAAATACACTCATTTCAAGAATCTCTTACTTGATGTTTTATCTATTTTTGCAGTTTACTTACAAATGTCCACTTGTGATCACATCCGAAGGAGAAGAAACACAATTGTAGCCTCGCTGTATTAAATTGCTGGTTTCACATCTTTACATTCTTGATTCAGTTTTGCCCTACAGCTCTCTCTCTTTGCATCCCTTTGTCTCTTTACTGCAAGGAAAAAAGTTTCAGTCCCTATTGGTTGGGATTGTTGTCAACTAAGGGTGTTAATGGCATATTGCTGTAGAACACAAAAGTTCCCTTCCATTCTTCTTTTACCTTCGACTCCATCTATCCTCCATCCATTGCTTTCCCCTGCTATACCTAATATTTAAGTACAAGCATTAATGGAGCAGTTTAGACTGTCATCAATACTTTATTATTGCATATCCCACAACACATTGGTGACTATAAGGGAATGCAGAATCAAATTTAAATAGTGAGATAGTGGAAGTCTAGGTGATGACAACCTAAATAAATCTTTCTTATAGAGATGATACAACCAACACTGAGGTCAGTTTCTTACTATCAAAGTTCAGGCTTGATCATACCTCTGTATCCCTTAATACAACTCAGCTGGACCCAAATTGTTTGTCTTCATTTGCTTTTTATATCAATTAAAGCATTATGTTCTACTCTGTGTCTCTACTACTGCTTTACCGACGGCAATAAGCTTAGTAGAAAAGAAATAGAAGAAAGGAACTAAAAGATAAACAGCAGATCTTCTCACATTTTACTTTTTAAAAAGTAGCATTGTTGATTTTCCTCTTTAGCTTATTAACTGACATTTTATTATCAGTTGCTTGTTTAGTACTATTGTTTAAATGGTAGTGGTGGTATTCCCCTCAAAAATATCAATCATTAAACGGATTAGTGTTTCTCATGTAAAGTCCAATCCAGCTAATTAATCAATTTCGGATCCGATATCCGATCTGGATATAAGATCGGTGCATCTCTAATAACAGCACAGTTCAAACTTATTTGCATGAAACAGATCTGATATTTGAAAAAATACTTTAATTATGTTTTATATTTAATTTAATTGTAGTTACAACTGTTGATAAAGTGAAGTCAAGGCACTGAGTAAGTGAATTTTGGGACATAATTACTTGCATTTTTGAAGTTTTCTGCTACTATCTACATACAGGGGATGGGTTGTCAACTGTTTCTGTATGAGAAATGTTACAGATAACTTCAAAATACACACTGGAACCCTTGTTGGTACATTAGGTGTGAGCGGCCGCTGTGCTGGTACAGATCTGAATGATGTGAGTCAATCTCAGCCCTTAAAACAAAGGCACTGGAGTCAAGGTGATGCAAAGCAAAGATAACTGTTGTTCACTTTGACATCAAATAATGATGGAGTTAGAACTTTGACTCATGTCTTTATCATCAAGTTTAAATATCTTCTATTACTAGTTACAGTTAGTATAAGTAATAACTTAAACTCTATAAACATTAGACTTTACTGATCTGGTCCTTCACAACAGTCCCATTTTCATTATTTGCCATTTCTAAATGTGAAATGCTCAAAATTATAATAACCTAGGACTACTGTAAAACCTTGTTCTTTTTTGTGGCAAGAATTTGATCTCGGATGAAAACTAATCTGAAAACAATTGTCTTTTCTCAAATAGCTGTGAATATTTGCTAATTATTAATGACCTTGCTCAGATAGAAGCACTTGTTCCCCTAAACTCAGTCAAAGCTACACACTGACCTTAATTCTCACTGATTACCTAACCGATGTCCCTGCTGCATGCTTAGCTAACCTTTTTATAAAATCAATCATGACCTCACAGTTACCTCCATTCATGTCGCTGTGTTCACTCGTCTAACTTCATAACAAAACAAAGTAAGGCCCTGAAAAAATGAATTTGGGTTATAAGCAGCTCAAAAGATATTCTCCCTAACTGAAAAAAACCCTCATTACAATATCCCCATTTTTATACTGTGTTGCACTGAGCTGTGAATTAATATTCACTTACTCTGACCTGCTTTGGATTTGATATTATGCAACAACATGATAGGGTACTTGAGCAAAACAGAAATCTTGTAAAGAGCCGACCTAAAAACTATATTAAAAAACATACATTTTTGCACCACAGTTGTGAATCAAGTCAGCTGCTTTCATCTGGGTGATTGAAAGGACAAACAACATTTGGTGTCAGTATTATGAGTATTTTAAATAACAGACCTCTGCTAAAAAGATTTAATGATTAATATACAGAAAGTATAAATGGAAAATTAAAGTGAAAATTAAGGGTAAATATTTCAGGTTAATATTAGAGCTTAAGCACTGGGGACTTGTGACCAATTAAGAACTTTTAGATTAATCAATACATTAAAGCAACGCATTTCAACTCTATTTTTTTTCATGTGTTCATTGTTTTTGTTTACATATAAAAGTATTGTTTAAAAACAAAACTTTTCCTAGACCTTCATTGAGTTTTACTTATTTGTACAAACTTTTCTCTCTCTGTCTTTTTTTCCTTTTAATTCTATACAGATTGCCTCTTGAAAAAAATGTTAGATTATTAGACACCATAAATTAATTGCAATTAGCATTCAATGCTTTTTGTGTATCTCTCTATGGCTGCTTATCAACAGCATCAAATTACTCAAAACTGGAAAAGACCAGGAACTCAAAATAATTCAATATAAAGATTTCTTACAATTTTTTCCTTCTTCACCCTCCCACACTTTTATTGGAACTCATAATCATCACATAGTAATAAAAACCAATGGACTTTCAATGTCTAAACTTTGACAGTTTGTGAGTCTGCACAGAAAGCTAGTTCTACAACAGATGCCCAGTTCTGTTTTTCATAAAACCACCAATGCACACCAGCAAAAGAGAAATGCAAATACAATGTGCACAGACATGCATAATAATAATGTAATGAATCAAAGTACCAATTAAGGCACAGTCAGTTAATATGCATGTGCATTTTGTTATGGTTAAAAGGACAAAAAAACAGATATTGCTGAAGAACAATGTGCAAGTGCACTTGTATGTGTGTGTGTTTGTGTGTGTGTGTGGGTGTGCATGCGTCCTTATGTGTTTAGTGGAATGCTTGAGTCACATGTCTGTTCTTGCACTGTAACCTGCAAATAGACACCCTGGGGCAGGACACACCAGGTCACAGCTAGCTTCAGAGAGGACACACCAGCAGAAGAAGTCACAGGGTGTCCAACATCTTTAAAGCAAAACCAAGCTGAAGGCCGGACTCACAGCTGTAGAAACTTTGGGATTCATTTTAATAAACATAAACATGACTTATCCTTTCTGGGGAAAAAAAAGTTGTGTGTTATAAAAGCAGTATAAATTCAGTAACATCTGGTGTTTTTATCCTGTGGGTGTTGTACTTCAGGATGACTAATTGATAAAGCCAGATGCTTACTTTTCAAATGTGTCTGGAGCCATGGCACTTCCAATTAGATTATATAATAATACCAGTGAAGCACACATAAATCCATTAGTGATATCTTATCTTTTGATTCAAAATTAATTGAAGTAATAATAATGCAGATTATATTGCCATCAATAGTTATATCATACAAGACCAATCAGATCTAATTTCTTCTTCTACTATAAGAAGGCTTTAAATAATGGCTATCATAGCTACTTTGGTGAGAAGTAGGGATGCAATAATCAGCAGGCACAAATTTACCTTCTTTTTGGATTAAAACAAAATGCTGACATGTCAAACCCAGCTTATCCACCAATTCCCCCTGAAAAAGAAACTCAGCCTCTGTCAGTCATTACTGAGGATCACAGTTATAAAAAAAAATAGAAAAATAGAAATTGGAATCAGCAGAAAGTTGGTGATCAGCCAAAAAACTCTAACCCTGCATCCTTAGTGAGAACATATTTAGCATAGCTTAAAATGGAGCAAGCCAAGCTACAGACACAAGCTCATGGGGTTAAAGAAGATGAAGTTTAGCTTCAAGTTCATAAAGTCAATAGATGTAAAGTGCTGTGAACATAAATTTACCCACAGGGTTCTTTTGTTCTTAAATATTATAACTACATGTTTCTAAAACTAGAAAGTTAAAGAGCAAGTTTAGGTTAATTCAAAATAAAGATACAGCACTGTCACTCTATGAACACCATCCCCACCCCCAATGGTAGTCGGACTGGTCAAGACTGTCTAAAACTATAGAAAATAAATGTTTAAATTATTGATCACAGAAAACTTTATCATGGACATATATAAATAGATACAGTCTGTTTGATCTGATTGCAATGAGTCGGATTTATCTACATGCAGAAGTTTTTAGAGAGGTTACATGCTCCTTCATTTCCTTCCTCCTACAAATCTCTGCTCTTGTTTCCAGTTACTAGTTCACTTCAAAACGGTTCTGTGACGTCTGACGTTGAACAGGCGAACAGTTTCATTTGTTTCTTCTATTTTCACATGTGTAGGTGATAAAATCTGATGCTGCTCTTTGCAGGGTGCCTGCAAAATTCCCCATTTTTTTAAGTGCTTGTGCACACGTGCACATCCTGTGGTGAATTAATCATTTCCCCCCCCCCCCCGTTCTGATCTCAGGCACATAGATAAGTCCATCAGGCAGCCTCAGGCAACATGAGGAGCAGCAAATGAATGAAACTGTGTGAACATGAAGACAGAATAGAGACTCCCGTTGGCAAACCTAGCACATTGTCTGTCTGAGTAAATAAAGCAAGGCTGTTACAAGTATTGGTGTGGGATTCACCTGCGACCATTATTGTCTTCTCTTTTTAATTAGGATGTGTAATGAAGGAAATGTAGAGAAGCAGAGCTCCATTCCCTGACATCCAATAAACAATGAAATTAACACCACAATCTAACAGAATGCCTCTCAATCATCTACTCATGAATAGCGTGATAAGTGTGCTTAAAACCTTCCTTTAGACATACAGGAACCTTTAATATTAAACCTGGATGTCAAAAAGTGACATCAGTAAGTAAAAATGTTTTTTAAATCATTTCTTTTCTTGAAGATTGCACATGGTTTCATCACCAGCTCTCATCTTTGTGTACAGTTTAATTTTTGTTCTGCCTCACTGCAGATTGACATGACAACAAATGTGATCAAGGGGAAAGTGCCATATATAGGCACTAAAGAGCATGCAGGAGAAAAGCCAGGTTGGAGCAGTTTTAGCAGATGTATTATCCTACCTATCTAACAAACTCCTGTTCCTGGAGACCATCAGCCTGACAAATATGAGAATTACTCATCCTTACAACATCCGTCCTGAAGGGTGAGGATCATTCCACAAGACTCTAATGCATCTTCTGACCGGATCAATGTCCCGTTCGCATTATTTCACCCAGAGTTATTTCTCTGACATATGGACAAATATTAAACGGCAGGCATTCTTCCTCCCTCTGTAGTGTTATTCTATTTTTCAGAGATTCTTTTCAGAGATTCCCTAAGGAAAACTGAAAAACAAAGTTCACACTAAAACATGCAGGGATGGCCATCAAATAGATATAAAAAAATAAATAAATGTTTCCTGACTAAAGGAAAATTGTTTGTTAAGAAGACACTTGGACACATTGGTAAATGAAAATTTTTGCTCAAGCTATTTTTGTCAACGATTTAATCTCAAACCTGAACACTCAGGCCTGTTAGAAGCTTTACCTTCCTATACTTTTGTTTTAAACCCCCAGCAGAGTAAAGACCGAGATGCAACAACACAGAATATAAGGAGACTTCTTAAAGACTCTCAAGAGATAGAAAAAAAATGAACAAATCACTCATTCTCATAGATTAACTTGAAAACACTGTTAACGCGTTAATTACTCCTGTTTCTCCAATACAATCGGGGGCTTTGTGAGCTTTGCTGTTTCTTGAGAAAAGCGCGACCTTTAGTGAGACGAAAACTGTTTGATGCTTAGCGGTGAATTAAAATATAAAGAGGTCTATTTCAAATGTTTTTCTTTTACTGCTTTGTGGAAACCATCCAAGGCAGGGAGCGATGATTCAGCAGCCCTAGATGTCTGTAATCACCATTTCACATCTTCCGCTGTCTCTTATTCTACGCAGTGCAGTTCTCTGTTTCTCCAAAAATATCCAAGTGTTGAGTGCAGCTTGAGGCTCCAGGAGACGTGGGAATCACTTATGCTCTTTGAAACCTCATAGCAAAGATGTGCATTTCACCCCAAGTTTTTTTTGTTACTGTTTCCTTATTACATCACTTCCAATTTAATACTGTAGGAATCTCTTTTCCTGCTCATTATGTGTTGAAATGAGAAGGAAGGTATATAAAGCATGCCAGATGATCCCTTTTTTTAACATTGTACTGAGGAATCCTTGGGGTGATGAGTCAAACAGCATATTAGGAAATCAACAGCCACAAGCAGAAGTATTGTGAGCAAAAGGAGGAATTTAAGACACAGATTTTATACGGCTACATTTTGCTCCTTGTGAAAAAGAGGCTTTGAAATTCACAGAAATCCTTGAAATATTCGATATATACTACAAGTAATCATAAAGAACTGGAAAAAAATTATTTAATCCCCATTAATTCTTGGTAAAACTTAAATGGTAATTATAATCAGAGGAGTTTTTTACCAGACAGGAGTAAATACAAAAATAAGCTCTCAAATAAGGATTTTACATAAAACCTGAATACATTTCTCCAGGGTGGCTGGACTCTCAGCCTTAGAGATAAGTTGGGGAGTTCAGTCATCATACTGGTAGCTTTGAGTTGAGTCTCTGCTCCTCCACATTGAACAGAGTCAGTGGAGGTTGTTGGGGCATCTTATCAGTAGGTCTTTTGGTTTTCTGGTAATGTCCAACTTGTGACATAAGTGTTTTTAAGAATATTTTACCCTGTTGATTGTAGTAATGATAAAAGTGACTCTAAATATATATATATTTCTTTTTTTATTATAACTCTGTCACTGTGAGTCATCAGAGCCTCACAAATACAGCTTTAAAACTTCACATTTAAATGGTTAAACTAGCTGCCTTAAATGTAGTCTAGTTATTAAAATGAGCTTGGATGGATGGATGGATGGATGGATGGATGGATGGATGGATGGATGGATGGATGGATGGATGGATGGATGGAT
>JAUZNJ010041262.1:0-10086 GCA_034780135.1 Jordanella pulchra | reverse complement strand
GACGGAAAGCAGAAATCAGCATCTGAACCCTCAGGGCTAAGCCCCTGATATGCTAGAATCCTAGATCCGCCCCTGCGAGGTATGTTAACCTAAATGATTATTTATTTCAAATGAAGCTAATACTTGGGTCAAAAGTGTAGCAGGTTTGCTTTAAATGTTTTGCACAGAGAAAAGCTTTGTTCCTTTTATGTTATTTTCTGTCCACTGAGCTTATAAAGCCACTTGGTTTTCGGGGAACCTGAACAATTATTTCCTTTCCCTCCATCCTATTCTTCATTCCTTTCAGGATTTCTCAACATTCAGCTCCATCCACAACCAAGCAGCTTCAAAGCCTTTACTGAAGAGAAAAATCCCCACAGCATTATGCTGCCAGCTCTATGTTTGACAGTGACGATTGTGTTGTCATGGTGATAATCAGTGCTTTTTCTGACTTCTCTACATGGGTTTTAGCAAACTGAGCTTTTAGTGACTTTCTTTGCACACTATTGTTCTTCTTACCACAGTGAAATAATAGGCTACAGGATGTCTGCTTCCAGATTAGTGAGCCTCTGCAGCCTCTGGCCCATCTGCTGTTCTCTTTGGTCTTAATGGGAACCGCCTCTGCTTCTCCCAGAATGCCTGAATTTATATCCAGGTTGAAATTTACACCGATTTTTTACACTTTGCCGATTACGTAATGTCTTAGTTGGTTTTATGTAGTCTCTCATGTAAAAAATAGAGTAATTATAAAATGCATGCCGAACTTTTCACATTTTTTACAATGACAGAAAACGTGGACCTTTACTGGTACTTCACTAATCCAGCAACATCAGGTCTGTCAGTAAAACCTAAGTAACGTGCAAAGGGGTTTGTTGCTGGAACATGAAAAAGGTGAGAAAAAGAATGAATAAAGTTGAGTGAATGCCTGTGCAGGTCACTACTAGACCGACTGGTTGGTTTGTTTTAAAAAAGCCCTGATTAGCATCAACTCAGGGTGTATTTACACTGCGTGTTTAGGTGCACTTATTTATTATGATCAGTGTAGCATCCATTTCCATCTTCACAGATTTCACTTCAGCAGGGTGTTTGTTTTAAGTCTTTAGATTGTGTAATCGCGCTTTGTTTTGCTGGCACCAAAAAGGAAACAGGAAACATAAAGTCTGGACTAAATAGAGAACCATGGCTGCTGCTGGAGCCTCGCTGCTAAGATTCAATGCATCTGCTTTCATAAATCTACAATCCATGGATGGAAATTCAACATTCACTCACATATTTTACCAGCAACTATTTTTATTGTTCTGTGACACATTTCAGTTGGGTGTATACACACACACACACCCACACACACACACGCACATATAGTGGGTTGTTTTCAAACTTTTCCAGTCAGATCTTTTCAGTAATTAGTTGGCTGTAGTGGTGTTCTATTGATATATTTCATCTATAGCAATGTTAGGGAATAACTGACTAATTGTGATTTGCAAAATCTCTGTTTGCCCTCATAGCCAGGTGAGTTTGTTTATCTTGATGGTAAAAGTTATCCCCTAAGGTCAAGAGGCTGCACAGTGCTGACACACCTTCTGTTGTTATGGCTGAGCTGAGTTCAGGCTTCCTCTATCTGGGCCCTCAAGGTCTGCTGTTCTTTGCAGAAAACTGGACCTCAAAGCCTTGAATTGAGGAAGTCTGGCATAGTAGGTAGCTCGTCCATTAAGTTCCACCAAGTACTCATCACACAGCGAGAACGGCTGTGAGTTGTGTTACACTTCCCCATGACTGGTTTCTAGTAGACCGGCATGTTCATTTATTTTCAATATATATATTGCAATTCTATTTTTTTGTAACAGTGATTACAGTGTTTGCAACACAATGGCTACATGATCAATGACTTTCACCACAGACAGGGAGCCTGTGTGCTCAGTCATAACCTAACCTGCAACAGGGTAAGTTTCAGCACCGAAATTAGTGGCCATGATAAGGTGACCAAATGTCCTCGTTTTGGACCATCTGTACCTGGCAAAATCAATTACCACCTGATGAATGAACCATAGACCATGTATAGAGCATGAAGCTAATAAGGAATAGCTCAACAGGCAGCTAAAATCTAACAGCTCTGGCGTTAGAGGAGAACTGAAATTGCTACGCAGAGCGCTGGCATGTCACCGCTGATGGGGAGTCATCCTGTGACATCACAGGTTACTTTTGTTTTAATGAAGCAATTTTTACTATGAAGGTTTGTTTTAAGGATATGATATGGAATTATATCATATCAACCAAAAAATTAGAAATATATTATGATATAAATATTTGACCATATCGTTCAGCCCCAGTTACTAAGAGGAATGTAGAACGACTCTTCCCTCTACGCCTTTTGCAGTGAGACATTGTGTGCATGGTTGTAAAATGGAGCTTTGTACGGATGTATCTGGATACTGTCTGCTTTGCATTTTCATTTGATGGGATAAATATCCTGACTTATAAATATTCCCTTTGATTAACAGACTGTGAACTGACTGATAACACAAAGAGGCACTAAAAATGTTGGGAGAACCTGTGTTTTCTACTTATATATGTAGTGTGGTTTTCTAAGCTTGTGGTGTGTCGTACATTCACCCCCAGATATGGCCAGAGTATCAGTTACAACAAAGAAAAGTCCTAATAATTATATGAAATGCTGCAAATGCTGTGTCTACAACGTTCCACGCACCTGTGAAGCATAAAGCAGCCTGTAAGTGCCTCTGGAACATATGGGCATCCATGGAGTCAAGTACGTGCTGGTACGTAAGAAGAGCCATTCAACATCCCCTTCCTACTGGTGCATCTGCACTGAACCCGTTTTCGCATTAATGCCTTAACTTGGACACTTGGACATTTTGAAGTCTGACCCTGCAGAGTGTCTTGCCTTTACTTGCTTTGTTGAAAAGCAAAGAAGTTGTTTTAAGATGTGAGAAAAATAAATAAATAAATAAAAATAATCTAGGAATCAAGCTCATCAGGATTATGATTATACAAAAATATTGTTTTTATTCATGGCAGCTGGCCACCAATACACTCTTCCGTTGCTTTTCGAAGCAGCTGTCAGTGATTTTTTGTTTTAGTTTTTACTGCAAGTCACAGTATAAAATGAAATATTTTGACTGCCATGTTTTAAAAAATTAAGTCAATGTAGTAATTATAACCTGTTTTGACAGTTCAGTAAGGAAATATTTTAGTTGAGTAATAATGATCAGAGGGCTCTCTTCTCCTCAGTCATAAAAAATACATTACTTAGCTTTCTACAGTAAAACCACTACAGTAATCCCTTTCTTTATATTCATTGTGATAGTTTAATGCAGAAAGCTCTGCAGATGCAGAGATCATGCTTGTTTATAGTTGTATATAGTTGTTTCAGTTGTTTTCTCTCAGACAGCTAATGGATCCGTTTCTCTGATTGCTTGACAGTCAGGGTCCAACAACTGCAAAAGTTCAGATTTTCCAGATTTTCCCATTTTGGATGCGGGACACTTAAATGTTCAAAACACCCTGATGCTGGAAAAGCTCTAAGACTCACTGCTCCTGATGCTCTAATCGTGTTTTTTAACCTCCAGATGCTCCTCATTGACATTTAATGTGAGCGCATCACAAAGTTACAGTGGAGTTTCTCTTTTTTTTACTGATACTGAGACAAGACAAATAATAGCTCAGTCACATTTCTGTCCCTGACAGGTCAGCTGTATAACTTCAGGAAGATGCAAACCGCCATTGTAACTGGTAAAAACTACCCACCACCTCATAAATGTGCCCACATTTGGCCAGTGGAGGGTGCAAAGTCCCACCACTGCATTAAATCACATAATGTACGTGTTAATCTAATCCAAAAGAAAAAGGTAGAACACTGTCAGTCTGTCTTAAGGCAAACTGTCATTAGATCACTGTCTGTCTGTCTACAGCTGGATGACGTGAGCAGACTGCGAGACCTGGGGGACCAAAATGGCAGCAGCTATTTCTTATGTAATCAACCGCAGACACACACGTGGATGAGGCAGAGGGCGGGTTTTTCTTTTTTTTTTTCCTCTTCTTTTCATCTGACCCCCCCTCCCCAAAACATGCCTGCTTAAACCAGTACACTGGCCTCAGAGCAAAAGAAGGGGTGGCTGTGAACATCAAAAGAGGTCATATCTGGCAGCGAACAGATTATAGGTTGTTCTGGATGTAAAAACGGTTTCCTCAAAATATTTCTGGAGGCCATTTCTGCACATTTTACTCATATGTGTGATTCTAGTAAATGAAACCAGTTTTGATTAAAGCTTTTTTTATGCCTGTTGATGGGATAGAGGACAATATACAGACAAGAAGAATGGAACCAGCTGCATGGTGGAGCAGTTTGTAGCACTGTCACCGTGCAGCAGGAAGGTCTTGGGTTCCATTCCTGACCTAGGGTCTTTCTGCTTAGAGTTTGCATATCTCCTCCTGCATGCATGGATTCTCTCCTGGTACTCCAGCTAAACAGACATAAGCCAGATTGATATGTGTAATTCACTCTGAATTCTGCACAGTATTAATCTGGAACTCTTCTATTTGAATGTGTTCACAAAATGGATGGACATCAAGTACAATTCTTTCAGGTGATTGGGTACCCTCCTCCCATGTCGAGTTTTTAGGGAGTCACAGCAGCAGTAGCAGCTAAGATCTATCACAGTCCTGACTCGTTTCACAGAGTTAACTAATAATGCAAACTTTTACCAAATGGGGTCAGGAGGAACACGCAAACATCTTCCCACAAAAGGTAAATATTGCATCCTATGGCTTCTTTTTCAAAAAGAAATAAGGGTATTCCAGCAAAAGCCGGCGCAGCCATGATTGGTTTGCTTCAGCCTTCAGCCTCTTGTTGACACCTTGACTTTATTCACATTACTGCAACTATCTCTGTACCAAACTGAACGTTTCTAATGGCTCCTGGCAAGATGTATTTTCGGGAGGTTCACAGATCTTGCGACAATTCGTCCTGCTTCAAGGTAAACAGCTTCCTCCCAAGGTCCAAAAACATGACTATTAGGTTAAATGGTATTTCTAATTAGTTCTTAGGTGTAATTGTGTGTGTAGATGGTTTTATGTCTCTGTATTGCCCTGGGATGGACTGGGAACCTGTCTAGGATGAACCCCACCTTGAGGAGATGGATGGATGAAAAAAACAGAGCAATCAGTGAGGGTCACTGTTAAAGAACGGGAAAAGGAAGGTGTTGGGTGTTTTTTACTGCATGGTAAAAGAAATGCTACTGTTTGCACTTTTGATTTGCAGCTTATTACATTTTGTAAACAATTAGAAATAAAAGCTTTTGTTTCACTACAGCCAAAAAAAAATGTTTTATCTGTCTTTTAATTTTGGCTGGTAAAACAGACCATAATCCAGAGAAACAGTGAAAGTGTCAGTCCTTTGCTTCTTTCTAACAATCACCAGCCTCCTGCAACCAAATCACTAGTTTAACTAACTTTTGTTCATTTGTTTTTTTAGTTGAGGTTGGACTGATATGAAACATATATGTATATCTATATAAGTATATCTCATAAGAGGGGCTATTTTAAAAACTGAAAATATTTTTACAATTCCAAATGATTGTTGTATTAATTCCTACAGATTGATTTATATAACCAATGATCAGTTAATGGTTCTTGCTGACATATTTCAGTGTAATGAGCCACTAAGCTGAAATTTGTTCACTGACAGTTGTTAAATTTGTGAAATTTGTTAAATTTGTGAACTGTCTCTGGCTAAAAATAGCAACATCATGTAACACCTGGAGAGAGTTAAGATTAAGCTGGCGCGAGCAAATCTAAACAACAAAAGTTGGATTTCTACAGATCACAAGAGAAGATGTTTGACGCAAAGAAAGACACCCTGCGTTTCAAAAGCTCATCACTGTTCGACCAAATCACAAGATAAAACCAATCTTTAATGATATAGTCCTGTGGTGAAGGTACAAACACCAAAGATTGTTTGTTCTAAAACATCTTATTTTTCCTTTTACTATAAACAAACATCATCACATCTACATAAATATATATTAACTCACTTGTCAAACCACACACACCCAAATAGAGCAAATTAGTTTCTAATGTTTTTAGATGTGCACACCTTAAAATTAGTCCCTTAATTTTGAACACCTGATATTCTATAATTGAATCTCCAGTTGTTCTTTGACATTTTAAAACATAAAAAGTAATTGCATGGTTAGTTTGAATAGTAATGAGTTACTTTCACAGAGCACTAACCGAGTTACCAACTCAGTTACTTTTTTGGAGAAGTAACTAATGTTTGTTTTGTTTCTTTAACCCCAAAACAAGACTATTCAGTTAAATGGTATCTCTGCAGCACTTGGATTTATTTCATGGATGTCATGCAGCAGAGTCACCATGAAATCATCTAACCTGTCAACTTGACACATCAAAGTAAGTGGGCGGGATCAGGCCTGCTCCTAAACAAACCCTGATGTCTGATTGGCTGCTTCGTTTGGCAATTTGAGACCTGGGCGAGCGCTTCCTGCCTTTGTATTTCTAGTTTGTTCCCTAATGAGAGATTTCATGCTTGAAGGAAGCTGCCAGACAGGATCAGCATTAGCCCCGCCCACTGAGTTAGACGGATCAAATTGATGGTTTACTTAATTTCATGGTGTCACAACTGATCAGGAGTGATAAAAAAAAATAGCATAGACTAAACTAATTATATATATTTAATAATATAGATTTGTACATGAATTTTAATCATCATAAAAGCATATTTAATAATTTTAAGGGAAACTTGATCATTCATTTCATGATTTAATGTTTCTTTTAATTAAAAATGTATAAATTAATAGTACAATCATTTATTTCATGGGACATTCCCGGTTATTTATTTAATCTTAGATTTATTTACTTAATTTTGTTTTCTTTAATCCTCCCTATACTTTTTTGCTTTTTTGTTGTCAGTGTTTGATAAAAAGTAAGAAGCCTGGATGCAACTTTAATTTATGGTAACTCTGGTGGAGCTGCAGAGATCCTTGGCTCAGGTAGGAGAATTCGTCGACAGGACACCTAATAGTTGTGTACTCCATAAATCTGGCTTTTTTCAAGGGATGGAAGGAAAAAAAGCTCATGTCTACAAAGAAGCAAGAAAAGGAACATTTTAACATTGCAAGACGTCATGGAGAGGAAACATCAAACATGATGAGGCTGAATTAGCAGAAGCTAGTAAGAGTTGAAAACGTGAGAGGAATCTTCAGAAGCAGACGGTAAGCAGCATCCCCTCAGGATGATGCTGCCACTACCATGCATCTCATGGAAATCCCTTTCTTCAGTTGTGACACGGAAGGAAGAAGCTTTTAGCAAAAGACTTTAAGAGTGTAGCAGAAGTTTAACAGGTGTCTAACTTAATGATCCTTAACATACAGCCAGAGCTACGACTGAAAAGGACTCAAAGAGCGCAGACCTCCACCAAGCAGCACGTTTGTCCCTCCCCCCGAAAAAAAAAAAGTCCGCCTGACACTTTTCAAGTTATTTTGAAAACAGACAAACAAACAGCAATGAAAACATAACCTCCTTGGCTGATGTAATGATGAAAGGAGGGGGGCCCTCTGTGTCTGGATCAAATCTATAATATTTAACTACATCCCTGTTTTCAAAATGTGCTTGAAATGTAACATAGCTTAACTTTACTTTATAAAATATGGTACATTCCCACTGCAGCTCTCGATGCTCAAACTAGATATTTTCAGGAATCTGATTTTCTTTTGTTTCCTTTACCTTAAAAATGTGTCCATGTATCTGACTTCAGTGGGAACCGTTTGTGGCTCCTAGTAACTGACCTACATGCTCATGAAAACAATAAAATGTTTTCACACACAGAACAACAGTAAACTGAGAAATAGGTGTTATGGTTTAAATGCACCACATAAGCTTTTTATTCGTTTATTGTCAGCAGGTGCAAAGCGTGAAACTCGTGAATAGAAGGAGAGTGAGGCAGTACAGTACTTTACTACCAAGAGCCAAGCGGCGCCCGAAGCCACCAGCTTTGCAAGAAGACAAACAACGCAAGGCAAGAGCCTTTAGTTTTGTTATTTTAATTAATTAAATCGGGAAACTCTGGGTAGGTGTAGTCTGCCATTTAATTGTTTTAATGAACAATTTTATTCATTTTTAAGGCATGGCGTATTTTATTTCACTGTGGCGGGGTCAATCGATCGTTTACATGAAGCCAGACTTAAAAAGAAATAGCTGCCAATACATCAAACCTCTGTATATACTCTGGCTGAGCTTGAAATATTTTGCAAAAAAAAAAAAGGAAGAAGGGGCAAAATGTCACATTGGCAAATGTGGGTTCTGTTAAACGTTCATGTGGGGAATTTGCACAGAAAAAAAACAGAGACGCTTCTCTACTTCCCTTTTTTGGGAGAAGATTTCAAAAACCACATATCAGTTTCTGTTTTCTAACCAATATGATTGGATTTGTCTAACATTAGAAGCAAAAAAAAAATAAAAAGAAACTACATTAAAGTTCATGGCTGTAATGTGATGGAATGGAAACCACTTGAGAAAAGTAAAATGTAAAAACTCTGATTTAGCAATAAGTTCCGCAGATATTATTACAGGGGCTTTTAGCTTTGAAGTCTCAGACTGGATCTTCATGTGTGATCAGCAGCTGTTTTTACTC
The DNA here is from genome assembly GCA_034780135.1 of Jordanella pulchra. Lineage (NCBI taxonomy): Eukaryota > Metazoa > Chordata > Actinopteri > Cyprinodontiformes > Cyprinodontidae > Jordanella > Jordanella pulchra. Next base: position 1,445 of record JAUZNJ010041262.1, on the reverse strand, counting down.
ATCCTGCAAAGAGCTTCTCTTGCCAAACATCAACAGTTCTGTAATTACAGATACAGCTTCAACCAGGAAATTAGAACGGGAGTGGAAGTGGTCCGTATGTGGGTTCCTGTCAGCCTTTTTTCCATCATGAGCATGTCACCGCTGATTTAAAGTGCCTGCTGGGAGATGTGCTGACAAATGAAATGTGGAGTGACAGTAGGTCAGGAAAGATGGATGCTGAGGGCCCGTTAACAGCCTGATGTAGACAAATCCATGTCTGCCACTTATCAGTGTGGTGTAAACAAGGTTTGCTGTGTGTAGATACAGAATCAAACAACATTTACTATTAAGACTAAACAGCCCTTACATTTCAGTAAAGAAAATTGCCAAAAGCCTGAAAATAAATACTTCAGCTTAAAAGCAGAGGCTCTACAATAGAAATACCTGCAGTGGGTTGCTGGAAACAAGAAGCTACATATTTCTGCTTTACTCAGCAGTTCTGAGTCCTTTTTGTTTACCATTGCTTTTTAAACTTTAACATTCCTGATGAATCCTGACCTAAACCAAGCAGGAGGCCGTTGTTCAAGGTTCTTGAATTCAGAGATTCTCACATTTTACTGCAACTTACTGGTAGGTTTGTTTATTCTTTAATCTGTGGGTCTCAGGAGATATATATTTAGTACTTTTCTAATCATAATGACCATTCAAGTATTTTGTCCAGTTGTTCTCACAAGCATAAACTGATACCCAGATCAGTGCGCAACTTTAGTGCCGTGCCTTGCAAGACGGCTGCTCTCCCTTGATTTTTAGAGACCATGTCCTCTTTGATCCTTCAGCAGGTGTGATCCTTAATCTGTCGTTCAGAAAAAAAAACATCTGCTGAAGACAGTCTATTACTGCGAAGTCCAAGCCTTAAAACTTGGTGAAAACCCACAGTTCTTGGATTTTCAGAATAAGTTGTGTACATTACAATATGAATTTTTTGCTTGTTTTAAACTGCATATGCAAAACACCACCGCCACAATTCCTCATGTCAGTGAAAATACATCAAACGTAAGGGAATCTCCAATCTAACTGGATAAACTTGTTCATGTAAAACTCAAGTGGTTCCATAGCCTTACTTCAGCCTGCATATATTTAAAAAAGCTCCATAAGGAGGCATGGAGGAGGATGCCAGGGACTCTGAAACCTTCCAGAGCTGCTGACTCCCAACCAAACACTCTTGATAAAGAAAAAATAAGAACCTCCATGACTCATTAACACAAAGTTAATGTTAAATATGTATATATATGTATATATATATGAAGTGCTCTAAAACTTGCTGGTAGACGGCTGCGTTGACCCTGGATCTCAGGAAAGAGAGTGGACCGACACCAGCTGATGACATGACACCCCAAACCATCACTGATGGTGGAAACTTTACACTAGACTTCAGGCAACGTGGATCCTGTGCCTCTCCTGTCTTC
>JAUZNJ010041261.1:0-34050 GCA_034780135.1 Jordanella pulchra | reverse complement strand
CCCCTTCACCCCCCCACCCCGAGTGGGTTATTCTCAAGTCATCTTCCGGGGAAAGTTTGTGATTTCCCTATTTTACCCGCAGTGTGTGGTTTTCTGTGAGACCTCGATGACAGAGAGAGACTGTGTTCCTTTGTGGGTTCATGTATGTTTTTATTAGTTTCTTCCTCTCTTTTTTAATAGGACACTGCTGTTATCACACTCTTTCTTTCTCTGTCTCTATAATGACAAATTAGAGTGTTGCACCAGAAAAACACACTCATCTTTTTCTTTTTTTTTCCCTCCACAAGTCAAATGCATAATATATGTAAATTGTGCTTCTTGCCTGTGTTGCATATACCATAGGAGGCCCTTGAATGTTGAATACATGAACAGGTTGCAGACAAGTGAAGCTCTATGAATGGCTGCCTTTTGAAAATCAGGAGCAGATTTCCTCAAACTAAAGCTTCAACATTTCAGACTGCAGAAAATGATCAAAACTACTTCATAACTTCTTACTAACTTGGTAACAGGAGGCTTTTATTATAATTACTGTATTGCACAAAGGTGTTGAATCAAGGTTATTTTTTTTCTTTCTAAGTAACCTAACTATTTACTTTATTGCTCTTATCCATCCATCAATCCTTGTTTTCATCACCTAGTGTTCATCTATTGCATAAAATCCCTTTAAAGTGTCTCTAATTTTTGCAAGTTTTTAGTTATTTTAACTTCATTTGAGAAAGAATGTCTGGATCACTGTTAAAATGTTTCAACTTAGAAAAAATATGGGATTAACAATCTATTGTTGATTGGCTATTGGGGTTTTTGTAGGTTTATATTAATAAAATTAAACACATTCTATCCTTTTTAAAAGGTTATAACAAAGCTAAATTCATCTTCGGCTCTTATTTTAAACATAGTAATTTGAGACACTTTAAATTCTTTTTGTTTTCATATGTTTTTGTGTAGATTAGTGTTTTCCACTCTGCTCACTCACAAACTGTCGAAAGGCTTTGAAGCACTAATTTGCACTTAGTTTGCATGGTCACGAGTTGTGACTAGAAAAACTGCACAGTCAAATGTGGGCCTCAGCAGGTCGACTCGAACCAGTGGGCAGCCGTCATGCATGCCGCCTCAAATGGAGATGAGCTGTGGGCACACACAGTAATGTAAACACTTAGTGGAAAATTACCTCAAATCTACTAAAATAAACCTGGCTTTTCACTTTCTAATGTTGGTATGAAAGAGCCTTTAGTGAAATAAAGGATTATTTACCAACGTTTTAGAATAAAATTATGGACAGAGATTTTTCTTCAGCCTTCAGGAGGAAATAGTGATAAAAAGAAGATACATCTTCATTTAAAACAAACATGATCCTGGATCCTGATTCTGTTTCCCACCGATATCCAGGAGCCAATCCTGGATTTCTATTTTTGTGCCTTTGCATTAGGAGCTGTCTGTCTCTTTTAAGTGTGATGTAGAGTAAGCATAAGAGATGAGCCTATAATACATAGACTTAATTAACACCAGATACGCCAGCGACTGTGAGTCCTTAGTCTTATATTTATAACAAACATATTCATCAGTGTCTCTGGTAAAGAAGGCACAGACGGATCAGGAGGATTTGTGGCCATTTCTGTGGGGATTAAGCTACTACCTCAACCAGGAGACGACAACCTTGAAAAAAACACTTTCGCCTCTGCTGCTACAAAATAAAATGTTATTTAATTTTAAAATTCAATGATAACTTATTGAAGTATATTTTTTTAGATTGAAATAAGTTTCACAAAAGTATTTCTGTTTCCAGATAGAAACACAATCAGAAAGCGTCTTAGGATATCATAGAAACTTGACATACCAGATTTCTACAGACAACGTCCCTTTTTATGAGAGAATTCTTCATGTGATTTTGAGTTTTATGCCAAATACAAAGTTAGTATTTGAAATAGTAAACATTTAGCGTATGGTTAGTAACACAGTTGACCGACTGTTTAATGGACGATTTAACCGCCAGATTATTTTAATACTTATTAATCAAATGAACATTTTTGCTAAATTTTCTTTTACATTGTACAATTTTTTAAAAGCCTTTTAGCATTTGACACCGTTGGTGGAGCATCGAAGCTGTTGGTACGTTTGTTGCTTTGAATGAACGATAATACCAAGCTTAACACACCGTTTCATGTTTTCCACCTAAAAAGTCAGAAAAAGTCACCGATCCTCACATCACTGATATACGATGCTAACTCTCTGGTAGCATATGTTGTTGTGGAACATGAGAGTATCCTTCAGCTTTAATGGCACATTCACAGATGTGCAAAGAGCCCATGTGCTCCGCCTTCCCCCTTCAAACTGATAAATGTACGGGTGTTCAGACCGACCCACATGGTCCCTCTGATCCTCAGTCTGGAGGGTGCAGCGTCCAGAATTTTAACAGGATTTCCCGCTTTTATTTATGCAACCACTTTATGTTTCTCTGCTGAAGCTCTGGCCAGAGCACTGCTCTAACACAACCAAACATGTGGAACTAAATCAATCAGAGTGGGACAAAAGTACACCCTCAAGCTGACCTAAAATATGAAAAATCAAAACCGATTATACCTGGCCATTGTTTCTAAATTTGTCTTTTTCCCCCCAAACCTTTTAAGGTTTTGGACATTTCTCTGAGCATTGGGTTGAGTTTTCCAGGATATCCATTCTTAAAAAGGTTTATTGCTGATGATAAGGTCTTCTGTAGATGAACTAGAAGAACTTCAGCTTGTGTTGACAACCTACTATTACTACCTACAGACAATGCAGGTTTGAAGGTTTTACTTCGACTTTTAGATAAGTTGGGCTCCCAGTAGCGAGCCCTGTGTAACCCCATCATTTATTCTGCAGTCTTGTGACTTTTTGTTATTATTGTAATAACCTCCATTGTAACGTTTACATTTCAGAGGAACCTGTCGAATCTTTAAATGGCCAGTAGCAGCTGCTTCTCTTAGCATTGCTAAAGCCTGCAACCTGCTAAAGTTGCTGAAATGTTATACTTTGAAGTCCTACGGAACCAGTGACGGTGTTCTTCGTTTTTTCACACTTTTTTTGTTTCTTGTAAAGCTAAGGCTTGTTGAAACATTTTTTAAAAAGCTGATTATTTTCGCATGTTACTGTGTTTACAATTTCACAATTTTCTTTTTGCCATCGCTGTTCTATTTAGATAATGTATTTCAGAGTTTGTTTCTTTTTGTTTTTTTGCCATGATGCTTTTTTTCCTCTTCCTGCCCTAATTTAAACTAAGTTATTTATCAACTTCACCTCTTAATTGGTTACCTGGACTGAATTTTATTCTGCTCACATTTGGACCACTTGATGAGACAGAACAGCCTGCTTTGAGATGCCACCTTACTGAGACTCCAGCGTTATTAGGACCTTCTGAAAAGCCACTGAACTATTTAAAAAAATGCAAAAACTAGCTCAGACCGGGGCTGTGTCTCCCATTCATTAAAATGTGACATTTTAAAGATGATTTCTCAGGACGTAGAGGCAGTGTGGAAGTCTCTTCACCTGTCTGACCGTGACTTTTTTCAGACTTCATATTCCTTTTTTTCCCCCTTTTCTGATCTGTATTTTTCCTCTTCTTCTGATAATTATTATTGCTGCAGTTAGCCCTTTAGCACATCCTCTTGAGAATGCCACCCACGCATTTTCTCTGCACCTAATGAGAACCAGAGCATGTGACAAATATGTCTCAGAGAAAACTTTCATCAGAGTTTTAAATGCGGTTCAGGGTGCACTCCTCTGTCCTGACCCGTAAAGTTTCTTATTTGTTATCCTCTCTCAGGCTTAATGTGTCGTATCATATTTGGAAATGGCTCCAGCCAACTTGGCAGCATACAGCAAACCTAAATCGGGGTTTTCAGAACTTTTCTGTGGAAAACTTATAGTTTATATCGCCAAATCTGCAGCCTTATCTTTCTGCTTTTTAAAGCCAAGTTTGAAGCATTTGTCAGCTTCAAAATGAGCAGTTTTCTCTAAAAATCAACATAAAAAATTTGAAATGCATCTTTTTAATGATCAACATATAGTAATATCTTTATTTCAGCTCATTACTTCATTTATTTAGAACTTTTAATGTACAAGTGATCGATAATTTTAAAAATGAAGAACTAGGGGCAGAAATATGAGACTGTTAATTTGTATGCTCAAATGTATTTACATACACAGGCTTCATAATTCTAACAGATTATTGGATTTTTTTTTTCTTGTTAGTTAATTCAGTTAAAATTATTAGCACAGAATTGGCTTTTATGTAAAGATCATTAATTTCCAACACGACTGAGATCACAGCTTAGGAAAAACCAGGGCTGGACAATATGGTAAGAACCTGTATAACAGTAGATTTCTTAATTTCAGTAGATTTAATATAGTTTTTATATTGATTTAAATTAAATAAAAGCCTCAAAGACTGCAAACAAATCTCAAAGTCAAAGTCAATGTCAGTCAATTTGCCACATTTATAAAACTCCACTAATATAACATTCTAGATATGCTTTAAAAAACAAAACACTTAAAACCCTGAATGCCAGTCAGTATCAAAGGCTGTAATTGTAGACTAAAGGCATATTATTGTTATTAAAATAAATTATATTGCAGTAGATATATTGATATTGAATCAGGATAAGCCATATTGAACTACAGCTGTTTTCATTCAATTTTCTGTTTTTGTTTTGTCATCCATTGCTTTTTTGTAACCATGCAGGTGAGTTAAGAACAACTTATTTACAAAGATGACTTTGTTTTGTAACATCCTGCTGTGTTCAAGTTGTAACCATCAGATTCAAACTGCCCAAACCTCCAGATTAAAGGAAAACGGCAGCAGTCAAGAACAGCGGAGGGAGCATCATGATGTGGCGCTCTGTGGTTGTTGGTAGCTTTAGTGTGTAAGAGGATGGCATCATGACCAAGTACCACTTCACCATCCTTGAACTGCACCTCCAATCAAAAGCTAGACGATTAAAATATGGACACAGATGGCTGTTCAGGAAAGCTTCTCAGCTTCAACCCATCTGTCAGTGAAGTGTTTGAAAGTTTACTTCAAATGAATGGCCCATTGTTACCAGAAGTCAAAACCACCAAACCAATAAATTCATGTCTGAAGTTTGGTTTGGAGAAATGTGACTTTCCTCTGGAGTTCTGAGGTCAACCTTATGGAAAGCCTTTGGGATTAATTAGAGCAAGTCTTGTTTTCTCAAGTATGAGAAAATGTTTACAGAACATTTAAAGCTGCTTATGGTGGAAACTGTGGCGCATCATCAGAAATGGCCCAATAGATTAAAACAGGACAAAAAATAGACACATGCTTTTGGTTCGATCCTACATGTACATGGTTTTGAAAATACACAGCAAACCTGCCGGCGTTCCAACTAGTTAACCCAGGTCCTGTTTTCAGGACATGTCGAAGTAGTTTAATCGTTAAAGCTTGGTTGAGAAACAGGAAACAGTCCAGGTAATCTTTTAAAGCCCATAATAGATGTGTGTAAACTTCTGCACATTCGTGGTTTTATTTGATTTAGTCTTATCGTCTCTAATCCCCGATGTTATAGATCTCATTCAGAAGTGTTTGCTTGTAATTGAGCAATAAAATCTAAGACCTATTGGGCTGAAACCAAACAAACTCAATTAATTCTCCCTTGTTATTAATGAAAATTCAACACCGGGATAGTTTGATTGCAACATTTGACCTAAAACAGCTCAACACCTGCTTTGAAAACTACCGTTGGTGTAATTTGTGTCTTAATTTACCTCCTTCGCCCTGTTGGAGGCTGACCCCTTCCCTTCACACCTCCTTTCTGTTCTCTTTATCTGTTCTCCTTGGTTGACTTCTCTTTTGTCCCATCCCACCCCCCCCTCTCGCAATCTCTCTCTCCCCGTTACCAGATAACTTCCCACAGATGGCTCATCAGAAGCGCTTCATTGAGCGAAAATACCGTCAGGAGCTGAAGGAGATGAGACGGGAGCGGGAGCGTCAGGAGAAGGAGACCGACGAGGCGGTGGAGGGCAGGAAGTGACGGCGCCTCGTTTGGTGGATCAAGGAGCAGAAAAGTGGCAGCAGTTCAAGGGAGAGTTAGTGAAGAGGTACAGCGGCTTTATTGTGACGATGTTAGGGTGAGTCAGAAAGCTAGAGATGTCATGTTTCACTTTGGATTTCAACTGTCGCCTTCTTGTTTTATACAACTATGGCTACTTTTTCAAAAAAAGGACAAGTACCTCTGTGTTACAGAACAAAATCAACGATAAAGTTTTCGTAAAGTTGAATATTAGATGTTAAATGAATAAAGCTTTAAAATGAATCTCCAGCAATATGCTTTTATTTACTTACCTCTGATGAGGGTCGATTAAACTAACAGTGTCACCATCTGCCACTTATTCACCAATAATAAAACTAAAAAGTTTTCCACCCTTCATTCATTTTTTTTTTATCCTCTCACTCGAGATCCAATTGGCTGTCTCACAGATCTTAATTATAGATTGTCTAATTAACAATTTCCCCAGCTCAGTCGCCTCTGGATCTAGCTATTTAACAACGGCAGACATATTAATAACTTATCTGCGTTAGAGTTGAGTCTTTTATATTGAGATTCATTACGGATAACGCGTGCATACCTGTGAGGCCTGGAGAGTGTCTGGTGTGCGTTTGCCTGCGGCTGCCGTCACATTTTTCAAATTAAAGTTTCCATCCTTCAGAGCTGTCTGTTTTGCAAGAAGACCTCGTTGAGACGGGCTCATTTTAAACATATTTAATCGTGTCATATAAATATTCAGTACAAAATATCACGGTTTACAAAGCAGAGTGATGAATGGCCGGTCACGACGGGCCCCCCCCCCCCTTAGACTACCACTAGTTCTCGGATCGTTTCTACATAAACAAAACGTGACTGCTGAACCACATTGCCACCGACAGAGTTATAGCATAGAAGAGGCGAGGCCCGAGGGCAACCGCGTCTGCACATCAACAACCACAGATCTACTGCATCCGGACTTCAGTGTTTCCAACCAGTTCCCCTCAGAAAGCACCTCACATATCAGAAATAAAAAAATTAAAACAAAAATAAGATGTGTGGCTTTTTTTTTCTTTTTTTTTTTTTTTTTTTGAGGCAGTTTCATTGCTTGTAAAAAACAAAACAAAAAAAACGTTTCTCATTACTGGTGATATGCTTATACCACATATGAAAACAGCAAATATGAAAACCAAATGTGATGCGATTGAGATTTAGAGTAGGACAAATATCAAGCTGAAAGCTACAGCTCTGTCAAAACCAGCTAATTACCCATCTAATATTAAGCTAACCTTGATAACAGCAACCAGAAGTGGTGACAAGCTAATGAAATTGCTCCCTTTATTAAAAATATGTGTTCGTTTGCAAGATCAAACTCTACCAGAGGAGGTAACGTTCTGCAAAGTTGACTGATGAATGTAAATTGCTAACCCAGCTAGCTTTAAGATGCTAGCTTTTTTTTCTCGACGTGTTAAGGATCCAAATCATTACCGCATAGAATGCTTATAAAGTTAGCAGTACTAGCATTAGGAAGCTAGAGCTGCTAACGGTTTGCACAATAATTTTTGAGTCTAGCTAGGAAGTCGGTAACACGGTTGACAGTCCAACAAGCAGGTAGTCCTTAGAAGAAGGTAGAAAACTAGACAGAGAACCAATGAAAGGCTATTTGGATGCTAATTAAGCTGCTCTGAGCTAAATAGGATTTGCAATGCGGATGATGCTAACAGTTTGTACCGTTATGCTAAAGACCAGCTAGAAATGTGTGACACTGTTATTAACCTTCCCCTTGCAAAGATCAGCAAATAGGAAAGTCTACTGGACCAGATATAAAACGGTTTAAAAAAAAACAAAACTGGACTATAATTCTTATACCTATCGACTCTTCGCTCCTCATCTGAATAGCTTTGTCAGCTTAGCTAACTGCTAACCTGACTACAATCATCAGGCCAGGACACTGAAATGTTCTCATTCTTGCCTTGAAATAATAGTTAACAAAACCAAATAAAATTCAACTGTTTTTTTCCTCATGTGTTAATTTTGTTATTTTATATGTGCTAATATTGATTCCTTTTGCATGTATACATTTTTTGGAGAGCATGTATGTGCCAATGATAAAGGTTAACATTTTGTGTTTGATAAAGTTAACATTTAGCATCACAATGCTAAATTCTATCAGTAAAAAAGTTTAGTGATCGTTTTTTGGATGCATTTGAGAGTGTGAATCTGGATTTTCAAATTGGCAAACTCAACTATACGGAAGAGCATTGCATGCACTGGATAAAAACAAGAATTAAACACCTCATCTCGTAATTACGAACTCCTGATCTCATAATTACGAGATGTGATTGTTGCTTCATCGCAATGGCCAGTCTCCTTGTTAGCTACGCTACTTATATGCTAGCTTAACAAGACAGCAACTTAATCATGCGTCCCAGTTGTGTCAGCGTTTCTGTTGTCATTGTAACTACGTCACATGGCAAAACTTAACAAAGCCACAGTCGTAAATAAACCAAGTTTTTAATTTGCTTATAGACATGAATATGAATTTACATCTTCGTGAATGTGCAGTTAGTTCTGAGTGAAGCAGTGGCCAATGTGGCACATTTTCTAATCTCGTAATTATGAGAAAAGATCTCATAATTACGAGATCAGTATCTCGCAATCATTAGATAAGGTGCCTAATTTTTTATTTCACTTTTTATGCAGTGAATGCAGTGCGCTTCCGTACAAGTATAACAGGTTTTAAAGTCTAATGTTTCTCCAGCACCCTGACTTCAAAAGCCAATATGGCCGCCATATGTATATAGCAATAATTGCTATAATAATTATTATAATTTCTATTATAGTTAAACCTGCCATCCATGGTTTTGGACAGCCTGTTGTTAAAGATTTTTTTGTTCTGTATCCAAATCACAATGTCCATTAGCATGTGATGCTAACAGCAGCTTGATTGGTTTTCAGTTACATTCACCAAAGAGTTTATTGATTTATTTATTCAAAACAAAATAAAACCATCATACCTTCATTAGCGTCAGCTTGGTAAAAGCTCCTGTTCGTCTGTTTCCTACATGTTTTAGGTGATATATTTTACGTTTTCAACTGAGGTCGTTGGGAACACAGCATCTGATGCGCGAGTTGCCATGTTTTCATTGGTCACCTCTGGTTACTGAGTTATCAGGGTTAGCCGTTAGCCAGAACCATCTGTGATGTTGCCTCCAGCTCCATGTATTTTAGGCGTTATTCAGAGTTTTAACTATTTTCTTGGAGGCAGACCAACAGCTTTGGCGCTGTGAAGTGGGTTTGAAGTGTTGATGATTAAATGCTTATCATAGCAATGCTGCTTCCGTCTGAAAACTCAAAATGAGAACTTTGGAGGAAAGCAAATAAACGAAACCAAAGAGTGCACAGCCATAGTAGCCTGTCGTAGTTTTCCAGCCTCTATAATCAAGCGGCGTGTTTAATAGACTGCACCATTACAGATGGAGAGAAGAAAGTAGCTCTGTGGCAATTATGCCGTGGTGTTATTTCTGTTCTAAATGTCCGACAAATGTCAGCCTCTTCACAGGTTGGCCTTTTGTCAAAGCGAGGCGAGAGCATATTGTACCCACGTTTTATTTTTCCCCACTGATACATATGACTTCACTTTCTCAAACTACACAAGGCTGAACTCAGAGCTGTTTACTCATCTTTAGGAGGCCCTCAACCAACTCAGCTTTAGGATCGTTTTCCTTTGTTTTCAAAAGTCGCATTTAAAACGAACCTCTCGTGTGTCCTCGTCGATGCGCTGACCTTCTCTGAGAGCTGAGGACAATCTTCTGGGTTTAAAAGCCTAATTCTGCTCCGCTCAAAGGTCAGGTGCCCCTTCGATAAGCATCTTTATGGAGGAGGTTGGAGGTCCCGCAGGAAATCAGCTGGGTAAAGCCGGAGCGTTTGCTCTGGCTCCGGGGCGAGGTACAGTGCATGTAATGAGGACTGCAGCCGTGGGAGGCCTTTTGTAAAGGAAAATACTGGTGATCTTTGCTTTTTGGCACTTCTGTTGCACAACCGCCTGAGCAGGGCAAACAGACTCGCACGACACTGTAGATTTTCTTACTTGCTTTCAATGTTCTAGAGGCCAATAAGACTATTTTAGGGGGAAAGGTTTTTCAAATCATTTTGACTTTAATATCAAAATTAAACAAAACCATAGAAAAGACTCACTAAATTTAGGATAAATTTATGTAACTAAAGAGTTTCTTTCTATAAATTTTTCAAGTGAAGTTTGAAGAAACTTACCAGCTCCACCTTTTCCTCATTAATTAGATCATTAAATCTTCATTGTTAGAATGAAACTTGGCTGAACGTTTATTTCAGTCCAACAATAAAGTTTTATAGATTAACTACACAAAGTGACGTATTTCATGATGTTTATTTCTGTTTAACCAGTAAGAAAAATTTAGTTTAATAAAAAAAAGGATGTTTCAGAAAGAAATGTTGGCGTACAGAAGAAGGATGTCGACCAACACTAGCAGTCTTGCAGACTCCGATTTCCACCTGAAATGCAAACTTATCTGATGTGGAGGGATGTGGAGCACCAAGGATTGATCCTCATATTTTCAGTTCAGGCAAGAATCAAAATCATAATCCTTTCAATGCTACACCTTTCCCTTTGGGCTTGTGCATTTGTTTGCCCTCCACTAAACTTTCCATTGTTTGCACACAGCATTCTGTAGCCAGCCAATCCTTTTAGCAATGACATCGTGTATCTTTGCGTATTTGGGGAGCAGCTGGCAGGTAAACCATCTTATAGGGTTTTCTGGAAGAGTGGCCACAAAACGGGCCAAAGAAGTTGGCTGTTTAGAGTTCTACATGGGAGAATATTAACAGAAAGTTTAGTGGAAGGAAAATATGCTATGTTTTTTTTTTTTTGTTTGTTTTGTTTTGGGGCTAACTTACCTTTTTTATTAGCATTTATTAAAATGTAACAAAATGTCAACTGTATCAATTCATATATTTCTTTAAATGTAAATACTGGAGTAGATACACTTTTGGATCACATTCTAATCTATTAAGATGGACCTGTAGTGTGGGATTAACTCGTTTTCAGAAGCGTTGCAGGATTTTCTCCCCTCTTCTTGCAGAAAGAAGCAAACACCTCCCACATAAAAAAACTTCACACCAAGGTAAAACAGGACACGGATTCAGCTTTTCTGACCTTTGTCTCATGAATTCAACAAAACCAGTATTTTCTTCAGTGAGAAACTGGTGACATTCCTCCATCGTTGAGGAAATATTTGGTATTTTAACTCAACTTTTAGCTAACAGAAACCTCAGAGCTGCTTAGACACAGCTTCATGTTAGTGTTCGAAGAACTGTACCTCCAGGATGAATTGAGTTGGAATCAGGTCAGACTGGAGGAGAGATAAAAAGAAAACTGTACAGCGGATTGTATCATATAACCGTACGTACACAAGCTAAGATAGAACTCACAATATGCAGCATGTTTTAGTCCCAGAAACACTGAAAAATACGTCGGCATATCTGTAGGTACCAAACTGCTTGTAGGGAGTCCGTAAGTCACAGGCAGCTTTGGAAAAAAACAACCAAATAAAATCTGTCGATATATTTGGGTCTGCTGAGGACCCTGTTTACACACACAAAAAGAGTCTTTACTGCGTCCCTGCAAAAAACGCAACTAACACTGACTGGACACACAAAGCCTACGTCTGGTCACCGGAGGGACGACTGGACGCCGCCGGCCGCTTCTTCTTCTCAACGTTCCACCGACGGCGTGTCCGCAGGGCCAAACTGCCTGAAGGTTCGTGTTTTTCCGCCACACTTCCGTCCGTGTGCCGTCTTGTTAGGAGTCGCTGTCGTCGCCGCCGTACATGTCCGCCAGCTTCTTAAAGCGGGGCCCCCACTCGCTCAGGTAGTTGTAGTCCTGGTCGCCCTCGGTGGTCACCGACTCCAGCGAGCTGAGGGACTCCGCCACGGAGCCGTTTCCCTCGTAGGCGTAGGTGGCCAGCGAGTCGTAAGGCGGCGCTGTCGGGTCGCTGTCGTTGTCCTGCAGCCGCTGGTTGATGAAGTCTCTCACATCGCCGTTATTGTCCCGGCTCGGCGGCGGTACCACAGGTCGTCGCACCGGAGGGTAGAAGGTCTCGGGGATGATGTCCCGCCTCTGCTTGCTCTCCTCGATGGCCTCCGGGTTGCGCAGCGTGCAGATATCAAAGGCCTGCGTGTCCTCCTCTCCTCCGCCCTCGTCATTGTAGCTGACGACGTTGTCTCTGACATCCTCTTTGGAGATGATCAGAGGCTCCTTCTTCCTCTGCCTCCTCAGGGCGGCGAACAGCACCACGATCACTGCGGCACAGCAGAAACAAAGACAAGTAAGAGACTTTCGCTCCCTCTGCTGTGAAGGCCGCTGAGCGTCCACGGGGAATTGCTGTTGTCCTCCACTGATGTTCAGGGACTTTGCACAACCCAGTCTGGTAGCACGACGATGCATTATGCATCTGTTCTCGCTCAGGGCCACCGCTTCTACAGAACATGAAAGAACCCAGAGCATCAGCTGCAGTTTAGCTTCTGATGATCAATCAAAGATGTTGGTTAATGATCTGATGCAGCAGGAACAGATAAAAAGGTTCCCGTCCACCTTAATTCATCAGCTGCAGTTAATAATTCACTGTGACATAAAAAAATAAAAATAACTTCAACCTTAAATTAACACAACCCCAGACAGGAAATGACACCTTAAAAAGTGTCAGATTACAGACAATGTGACCCCAACAGGGGATCAGGTTTTAAAAGTTCATTTTCCTTTTTAAAAGAAGAATCTGCTCCTAAAGCAGAAACCTGTTCCAGATCAGTACTTTATTAATGTGCTGATCTGTAGAAGCAGCATTTAGTGGAAACGAGTGAAGGATTGGTACAGTTCAGCAGCACATGTAGCAGACAGGCTAAGTTTCTATCCTGCTGTTTCTGCTGCTTTGAGATGCCTCAGAAAGTTCCGCATGGACACAGGTTTGTCTATCTAAATTAAACACTGCCCCTTCCCCACCTGTTGCTATGGACAACTTCAACTGCATGGACATATGTCTGGGTGGAACAGCATCCAGGAGTCTTCTTTAAACTATAGTTTACTGGATGCGAGTTGGTTAAATAGGAGCAGAGAGCCTGACTAACAGCCAGTATCAACCAGATCTACTTTAAAAAGGAGCAGAACCCAAATAAAAAAGCTTGAAAACCAATTCTATGAGTCAGCTTTTATTCTAAATTTTAGCTCCAATCATTTAACAAACTATGTAAAAAAGGACAATATGTTAATTTTAGGTTTAAATGCACCGATTACTCTCCTTCCAGCCAATATTTTCATTCCTTCCAACCAGAAACATCTGAGGACATCATGAGCTGCAGGTTCATTGATGGAAAACGTTTCTTTTATACAAAGAAAAATGAACAGACTGCATGTTGTTCAAAGAGCACTTGGGTGCATGCTGTGGATGGATGTGTATGTAGACCACAGATGGCCTTCACTTTAATTAAATCTGATTATTTTCTTTGTCACCTGCTGATCACCAATCAGAGCCACATCTCTAATTAAAGGTGACTCATCAATATAAGTATAGAGAGTTTATTCTGTACTAGTGTTTTAAAAGAAACGTCTCAACATGTTTTTAAAGAGCCAACAGGCAAAACTAAATGAAAAAAGATTTTATTCTTCAGTTGAGTTTAAATGTTTTACTATTATAAACCAGAGATATTTTATTTTTTTAGCCGAGGTATTCGTACATTATAGTCAGTCCAGATGTTACAGTAACCTGCTGGCTTTTATTATCTATTAAAAGTGTGGGCCTTTTTAATTTATATGTGAAATGTTATTCTAATTATCTCTTCAACTTTAAAATGTAATAAAGGTTTGTTTTTCATCCTGATGCCGTCAGTCACTGTTGGCTCAAACTAAATTATGACCACAGCTGCTGCTTCTGACACGATAATCCGCCCACCAGAGGAGACGGTTCAAATTAAGAAGTGAAATATGAAACCGCCTCTGAAACACCTGCCGGGGTTCAGACTCACTGAGCAGAATGACGACGCAGAGCAGAATGGCCACCAGGGCGCCGGTGCTGAGCCCCGCCCTCGCCGTCAGCGCCTCCGGGTTGCACAGCTTCATGTTGCCCTCGCGGTCGCAGGTGCACACCCTGATGGTGAGCGTGTTGGTGCTGCTCTGCACCGGGAACTCTCCGTCCGTGATCACCACAGGAACGTGGTAGATGCTCTTCTGGAGGCTGTTGTAGCTGTTCCTCCGGGTCAGGATCCAGGCTGTGTTGTCTGAGAAAGATTCAGGGCGTCACTATAACCTGCATTCATCTCCTAAAAAGTATTCACACCCTTGAGTTTATTCAAGGATTCGAAACACATTTCAGCCACAAACTTAAATGTTTTGTAATGAAGTCGTGCGAGAGAGCATTTAGGAACCAGGTGATTTCTGAAGGGAATTAGTAGGTTAAAACCAATTTTAAACTTATTATTTTTCTGCTACTCATTCTGTCACTTAAACTAATTAAAATGCACTAAAGTTTGTGCCGATGTGCGTCTTCACACCTCACATTAAATGACATTACCTTTGTTGTCACGAACAGAGAAGTTCGCCTTGCCGACGGCCTCTGGGGCCAGGCTGAAGATGAAGCGGTGGCCTCCTAGCGGCTCGTCGGGGTCCGTCGCGCTCACTGTTTGAATCCTCTGGAAAGATGGAGGGAGAATAAACTCTGACGCCATTTATTCGATCCCAGAGTAAAACTAGACCAATACTGAACAAGGAAACGATTGGTAATAAACTTAACACTCAAACATGAATACTTTAACATGAGGGTTTGGGGTTAAAGTTCACATCTACAACAAAACTCGGTCCACCAAATCTCAAAATCACTTGATCAGAAACAGTCACTGCCATCAGTTGGTTTTATTAAGCCATTTGTGAAACTTTAAAATTACTCCAGGATTGAGTCGTTCAGGAATATACAAGCTGCTATTTATTGCTGTGTGTAACGTTCTGAGGAAACATGTTCTCAATAGTTGATGTTTTACAAGACTGGTACATGAGTAAAAGAACCAAAATGGCGTCTTCTTTCTTACTGCAGTCTGATTTCTTTGGCAGTTTTTTTTTTGATTAGTCATCCTTCAAAACTCTAACTAGAGTTTGAGGAAAGTTACGTCCTCCTCCTGCATTAAATAAGGCCTTCATTTATCTGCGAGACAATCCTTCATCCAACTACGTCTCAAATAAAACCCTGAATAATGGCTCAGCCTGCTTCTCCAACATTTATTTATTTATACATTATCTCCTTATTTACAAGGCCAGGCTGTCATGCATCCCTCCTTAAGATGCACAAATCATAAAATAACACAGCGGGGGGACATAAATCCTGCTGGTGATCGATGCCACCTTCACTGACAATAAGTGGAAACAAAAACAAATTCTTAAAGAAATGAAGGAAACAGATTCCACGGGTTGTTTAGGTTACATATTAATTAAAGAACAAAACAGTCCAATAAGGTAATAATGCTGTTAAACTAGTTCATTTTTATCACATTGTCTCTGCTTCTAATTAAGGATGGCTTCAGTTCCAGCTTCTGCTTATCTGCATGTTCCTGTCAACATCAGCTGCTGCTGTTTATTGAGATTAAAAGGACAAGTTTGGTCACAGGGGAGTCATGAAAACAAGTGAAGGGCAAACTGGCGAGGAGCAGTTCTGATCGTAAACAAACAGCAAGCTGACCATAATAAATGAACACATTGCAGCGCTGATGCCACTTTATGCCTTGTATTTTAATTATTCTCTAGCTGTTTATAATTACTTTAGTTTTTTGTACAGCTGGTCTTTAAACCTCATGGACGTCGGTGTCCATCCTGGTTCCATCGGCTGAAGAAAAGCCATCTCTACCGTCCAGGACATAAATTAATGCCTTTCTAACTTCATTTTTTAAACCATAGTTACTCTATAGGTGACAAAATTAAATACAATTGAGATACATTGTAGTTTTAATTTTTAATGTGTCATTACTTTTAAATCGCAGCCAAAGGAACTGCTTCCTACTGTCATACTGTAATTTATAAAAACAACCTGGAGGACAATATCTTTACCTTTGGTATTTAGCGGTTAGAACCGACCCAGGTCTATAAAACTGTCATGAAATAGTCAAGCTAACAGCTACATTAAATCAAGAACCAACAAAAAGCTAAGCTAACACTTGCTCTTGCTAACAGGCAGTTGAGCCATACAGTCATGGGAAAAATACAACATCCTTGTTTTCTTTTTTTGTTCATTCCATACTTCAGTTACTAAACATTTAGAAAATTGAAATGAACAAAACAAGGGTGGTTTAGTAATTGTATCATTACTATACATCATTTCCCTCACTATAGATTAGCTGTAGACACTACAGCTAATTCAAGTTATTCCCTTCTAGGTGAAGTCGCCATGGAAACAGGATATGTTGATGCTACAAGTAGGTGAAGTGAACAGAGAAGATTGTGATAATGAAGAGGTGTCCCATCATGCTAAATATTTAGGTATTATATATTTTATAATATTTGTGATGAATAAGATGGGCATAAATTTTGTAAAACTTCTTTGTTTTGGAGTCATTTAAGATACTTGGGAAGCGAATAGCTTAACTATAATCATGTTAGCCTGTCAATTTTCATGCTTTATCATATACATAATCCACTGTGAAGCAATCTTAACTATTATTTTAATGTAAACGCATTATACATCATCATATAAAGCAAAGAAGCAAAAACTTAAAAAATGGGAGAAAAATTACAAGTATCATTTCACATATTTTGTAAAACCCAAACAGGTTAAAAATTCTGTAGTCTCACAGAAAATACTGTTTATGACGCAATTATTAAAGTTTAAGCTGTCAGCTTGATTGATGTGAAATAGCTGTTAGCTTATAACTGATAGCTTGAGAAACTTATTTAAATTAGTTAACCAGAGTAGTTTTTAGTAGCTCTTAGCTCAAGTGGTCCTTCTCTAGTTGTTAGCATGGATAGTTAAAGTCACTGATGGATTTAGACACTGCTTGTCAGAGTAGATGGAGAAGCTGTTAGACCAAGAAGCTGTTCAGACGTTCTCAGCTCTGGTTCTGTGGCTGTTAACTAACTGATGAATTCACTTGTTGAATCCAGTGGCTGTTAGCTTAAGTAGCTACTATAGTGACACAACCTCCCAATCACATTTACAGTGTGTTCATATCTGCCACATTTAATCCGCTTTAAACAAACCATGAATCCCTGAAATAAACATTTGGACCAGAAGCCTTTCCTGGTCTGAGATATTTATAACTTAGTTATAAAATATTCTTTTGGATCCACCTTTGATATCTTTATTCTATTTGAAAGGAGAGGGTTTTCCTTTCTTTTTATTTTTTGGAACCTATGATGTGAATAAAGCACCTAGTCCTTTAAAACACATGCGGTAGACTTGCAAATTCTCTCTGAGGGCTGCTAATTGGACACCTAATCCTAACGGTGGGGTCCGGATGAAACCATGGCGATTGCTTTATGCGCTGTAATAACTGACCTGATTAGCCTTGGCGTTCTCACACACGAACGTCTCATAATTGGTGGCAAATGTTGGAGCGTTGTCGTTGACGTCCAGCACTCTGATGTATACAGGCACACGGCTTATCTGTCGTGGGTTGTCTGGGAAACACAAAGGTGGACATAGTGACTTCACACGGATAATTATTCCTTTACACAAGTGTGGGGCTGAACATGTGTGAGGTTTTGGCAGCGTTTCCTGGCAACCAGTTATATCTAAATCAAATTATGTGTATATAAATAAATAAAGGCTTGTTTGAAACAAAAAAAAACAAACTGCAAATAAGAGGCTTTGCTGTTTTAATCTCTTAATAGAACAATTTACACTGAAAGTCTGCAAAGTTTTAAAACGTTTCAGACTCAATAAAGGAAAATAAGACACTTTACAAGCATGACATTTAAAATGTAGATTTAGTTTCATTTTTTTTAATCTGAAACTATAGACTAATCGCTGCAATTACTGTAATTTAAAAATAGAAAACTAAAGATTGTTCATAATCATTTAAATGTCAGACACAATTATGAGTTCATTCTTGAGTGGAAACAAAGCTACACAACAAACCTGGTTTGTTAATATATTTTATCTTCCTCTTAATAAGTTGCTGATCAACCCTTAGCGGAAAAGTAGCAGAGTCGCTTTTATCAGAAAAATTAAACATTCATAACCTCTAATTTAAGTTTCTGAGGCACAAACATCCTCTTTAGGTTTATCTGAAAACACATCCTCCAGATTTAAGTTCAGACTTTGATTAGGCCATTCCTAGCTTCTCATCTCTGCTGTTGCTTTTTTTTTTTTGCTGAAGTGCAGCATCCTTGGTTCCCTTGGTTACAGTCAGTCGCTCAGGTCTGGAAAAGGGAAGCAGCCCAGACCATCATGCTACCACCACCATGTCGGTTTAAATGCTGTTAGGGTTACAGTACCTCCAGCAGGGTCAGCAGTGGTTCTGGTAGAAGGGCTCTCCTGTGAGGACCTCGCTGAGTCTCTGGTTCTTTCTGTTTAATCATGACCTCTGACCTTCATCTGGGTGAGTTTATGACACGCTCTCGTCACTTTCAGTGACTTCAAAACTCAAATATTCTTGAATTTATAAAATATTTTGAGCAAAATACGTGTTTTTTTTGTAATCTTTCCACATACTTCATGTAGCCAGACAGTTTTTTAAAGCGATTTCTTGATTCAACAGCTCTGTCTCATAATTGTTTTGGATAACTTTTGTCATTTAATGAATAAATTTGACAAAGAAAAAAACAGAAGAAAATCAGTAATGAGGGGGAATCATTTTCACAGGACTGTATGAGGAGTAAACAAGTAAATCAGGCCTCTAGGTTTAGATCATAGCGTATGGATGCCATCCAACGCTTTGCTTCAACATCTTCCAGAGACCCGGAGCACTCACTGAACTCGGTGGCGATGACAGAGATGTTGTGCCAGGCTTTCTCCTCTCTGTCCAGCTCCCGGAGGATGAACACCGACCCGTTCCCCGCGTGGACGTTAAACACTCTGTCCATGTCTGTGCGCCGGTCGACGGTGTACCTGCAGCGAGCACAGAGCGGGGCTGAATGTTAGTGGGAAGGGCGGCGCTCCGTTGGTTTCATAACAGATCACAGATTACAGGTAGAACCCAACAATCTGGAGAATAATGAACATGTTATTACTGGAAACATATATAGTGTATGTATTACTTTCATTTGGTTCAGGAAATATTATTATTGTTATTATTATTATTGTTTTGTTTTTATGTTCTGGGAAAGAAAATAAAAAGAGGAAGACTATTTATGCTATAATTTAATGAATGAAAAAGGAGTATTATTATAGAAGTTATCTTCATCATCCTTTTCAGAATTACAGTCACCAAATAAGTGGTGTATTTATACGTATTTGATTATGTAAACTGATAGTAAGGTATTGTATTTACATTTAGAAAGATGAAGGATTTATTCATACATCATTATTATGTTTTGTTGGTGAAATGTCTGAAAAATAAATGATCAATAATAACAAAGAGGAGAGAGGCTCTGGTGTGAAGTTTCCACAGTGAGTGATGTTTGCAGGGCTTTGACATCTGCTGAAGGTTTAGTGAGAGGCCCGGTATCGGCTCAAAGGTACCAAAAGCTGGTCCAGTAGAACCTCCGCCTGGCCTATGCTGCACTGCTGTATTAAATCATGCAAAGGAGCATCATCTGCGGATTGAGAGCAATACTGTACAGCAGATGGATTTTCCTTTAATCCGTCTCATATTTCTATAATATATATATTTTTTAACTGACCTTCTAGTTTTCTGGGAAACATGAGGAGTTGTTGTTTTTTTATAATCTACAAACAGTAATCATCAAGTTCCCAGTATTAAAGGCTAAACTAAACAGACATTGTTCAGTATTTCAAATGAACTCTTAACAGTCATAATTTAGTTTGTATATTAAATCTAATCCATCAGAAAACATTAAATTAGACTCTACGCCGGCTAAATAACTGAGAAAGGTAATGTAATATCCTGTAAGTGTCCTCCGTTCTCAGTCTGTACTTCAAAGAAGCTCACAGGTTCAGCTGTTTTCCTTTGCTGCTTGAATCTACAGCTTTAAGGAGTTCAGGAAGTCTGTGACACTCAACAGTTGTTCTCAAGAGAAATTGATTTTTTTTTTTTCATTAGAGATTAAATTTTACCACCAATTAAAGCCGTTTATCTTCCTTACAAAGAGATTTTTTCCTCAGCTCCACGTCATCAGCCTGAACCCTTCAGCACACTAACCTGGAAGCTGGACCATAAACACATCAAGTTAAAGTGAAGAGAATCTGTTGATTTAGTTGTTTCTGCAGCTCTAACAGGTTCGAAGGCTCTGCCCCCTGGTGAGGAGACGACTCCTCGCACAAACACACCAAAGAGACAACAGTTGTGTTGTTTTCTCTGCTTCCCAGACCTCTGCCATGCATCAGTGTGATTAATGGAGTAGCAGGCATCACGAGGGCCAGAGTAAGCGGCAGAAGACCCCGAGGGGAGACTATGAACCGGGCTCTGAATGCATCGCTGCTCCGCTCTCCTCTTTCCACAGATTTGTTTTTCCTCCTCCTCCTCCTCCACCAACCGCTTCCTCTTCCTATCAGTCCAGACTGAAACTATAACCTCGTTAAAACTGCGTCAGACTTAGGTTGTGCTAATTGCTTTTCTAAGAATCTCAATAATTCAGCTGGTTGGGTCAGAGCCTGACAGAGAGATAACAGCAGTGGATCGGGGATCCAAAGTGCTGCTATAAGCAGGCCGGCAGCTGGATGGATGGATGGAGGGGGGGAGCAGGGTCACGAGGATGCTAGTGATCAGCTAATTCCTGCCTCAGAGGATGAGAACCACCGTAATCTTTCCAAATCACAGAACAGTTGACCTGATCTGTTTTCATTCCCACATCCTGTCTGATAATTAGATCTCCTTCAGATTTATTTATTCCTAACTGATTTATCTCAATACCTGAACAACCAGGTCTTAAAGTCACACTTTCTGTATGTCTCCACGACGAAACTACACACATTTTTAAAATGAGCAGCTATATTAATTAGTTCAAACATGTTTTCCATCACTTTCTGTTCTCTTCACTGTTTATTTCCTCTGCTTACTTAGCTCATAAACAAGTGCAACCAACCAGGGATCTCTGAAGTTTTTGTTTATAACACAGACAGTAATGCGCTAGCTTAGGCTAATGTAGCGTAGATGCACTTTTTCTTCAAGAAGAGTGATACATCACCTTTGACGGGGGTGTTAAGAATAAACAGAGAAGAATAAACCAAAGAAACCGAGCAGATTGTCTTGGTGCAAAAGGCTTAGCCTGCCAGGTGTGTGTAGCTGCATAAAAGTCCCTATAAAATTAGCTAAAGTGGTAAAGAGAGAAAAAAAGTGCTTAAACCAACATCCAAGGAAAATAAGACAAATTGGCTGCATGTTTTCTACAGCACAGCTTTTGTTTTCCAGGTGCAGCGACTACAGGAACCTGACCGAGTCTGTAAGCAGAACCTCAGCGTTTCTATTGGAGGATGATGTCCAAACCCTGCAGTGAAACATGCTACTAAACACACAAACTAATAAGAAAAGAAACTACAGAGTTAATAATGGAAAAATCTAAAAAAAGCTATAAAATTCAACCAAAACTTCGCAGTTTAGAAACGATCCAGGAGAAGGCAGGTCTGAGTCGGAGGGTTTTCACAGTATGTTTAAAGGACTGATCTATGTTCAATGTTATAGAAAACAAATTCAGCTAAAAGAAAAACAAACATTTCAAGTCAAATTGATTATTTTTGCTTTACTTCCTGTTTTATGTAGAGTTATTTTATCTTTATGGTGTTTGGGATCTACAGTCTGTATCCTCTAAGCGTTAAAAATTCAAATCTGTGGCAAAAGCAAAAGAAAAACAAAGTTGTAAAAATACATTTCCTTTGACATTTTCTAAAGTTTGAGAATCTCATATCAGGATTAAATCTCAAGGTGGGAGTAATTTCCATACTTCTTAGGAGTGCTGGAAAACCCTGTTAAATATTTTATTTTCATTTTGTTTCCTCTTCCTTTTTTTATTCTCTGGCTTAGAAAAGTCAAAAGGCATGAAGCTGGCACCCAAAGCCTTGGAGCTGATGATCAGTCTAAATGTTTTTGGATGAATGACACGAAATGAGCAATCGTTTTATTCATTGACAGACTATGAACCAAACATCTAAACAGGTTCACTCATCGTCTAAACCGCAGTTTTAACTCTACAGGCATCAGAATCAAATGTTCTTGCAACATCAGTTTCTTCCAGCAAAGAAGTTTATTACTTTAAGTGAAAGGACAACCTTCCAGGAAGCTCTCTGTGCTTCAAGGAATCCCTATAAGATAAATAAGCAAATCTCTTTCCAAGTTAAAGAATCCTGTCATTATTATGGATGGTTTTGTGAAAAAAATCAACAGTTTCAAGCATTTTTCCGAACTCATGACGCTTTAATAATCAGTGGCTTCATCTTAGTAACAGTTGGTAAAGTTCCTGGGAGCAAAGGAAGACTTTAGTTTTCATTGTTTATTCATCATGTTGGTCGTCTCTTTAACGCAGAATCACACAGAAACAGCTTAGCTCAGATGTCAGAGTCTGATTGGTCTGTTGGTCTATAAGTGAATAAAACTGCTGTCTGCTCCAAATCCAAAATCGGAAAACAAACCGTTTCCTGATTTCCAAATGAGTTTAAACATAAAAAAAACCCCAGAAAATCTGTTACGTTTTTCTTTTTCTTTTGAGATCCCAAGAAAGAAAATTGATCTGTTACCAAAACGAAAAAGGAAAAATAAAAAACAAATCTACATGTCCTCTCCCCAGTCCACTATGCACGTCGTACAACACTAAAACATATTCAAACCAGCACATCCCTGCACACGCTTGATAAATCTCCCTCCTTGTCATTGTTATTTTTGCACATATGACATTTTGGCAGTAAAGCCGCTCTTCAATCAAAGGGCATAAATGACAAGGACTCCCACACACCAGATAACCTGCAAGCAGCACCGCTTTGGACCAGGAAGTAACACGCCTCGAGGCCGTCCACCAAATCTTTTCAGCTTTTTATTTTAACACAATGTATTTGTGTATGGATGATGAAATAACCAAGCCGGCAATTTTAACTATAAATACAGTAGTTCTAACAAAAATAAATGCCGTGGATTCTCCAAACGAACCAGAGAGAGGAGGGGAGCTGAAACAGAAGGACGAGAAAATCCAACCCAGGTGGACGTTTGATTCAGCTCTCAGACATGACGTAGGATTTCGATTTCCTCCTGAGCTACAGTGTCTCACTTCCTGTCTGACTCGGGACATTCCCGTCAAATTTCTCCATAGGTTCAAGGTTTTCTGATTCCTATGGACACTGCAGATCCAAAATAAACAGTTTTCATTATGTTCCAACAGTGGAACTATAGGAAAACCAGAGATCCAAGTGAAGCTTTTAAAGATGAAAGAAAATCATCAGGGAATGTGCAGCTGCAGTCACATCTAAGGATTGGTGGCGTCTTTATTTTGGTGTTTCAGAGCCTGATTTCACATTAATGTTAGAGAAAAAAAACAAAACAATCATCCTGCGTTAAAAGCTTCAGGAAATGTATTTCAAATGCCGTCCATCTGTTCTTTATCTAAACCAGCGCTTCCCTCAATGTTTGTGATCTTCTCGGGACATTTTGCTTTATTGCATTTATGCAAGTACAAATGTGCTTTAATGTTTGTTAAATCCAATTATCACATTTAGAAAAAACAGTTTAAAATGAAAACTATGAGGAAAAGAAGCCAGTGATGTATAAACAGGTTTGTGGCTTTGTCCTGATAAACTAATCTAACAGCTTTCTTGTAAAGAAAAAAATGACACAACTAACTCCTGAGAGTAGATGGTTCATGACATACTTTATAAACTTTACCGGTTTAAACAGGGACAAGATGAACAACTACTGTCCAGAGGCCTCTTCTTGGTACAGTTGTTGGTTCAAATCCCCCAGTAGAGGCAAAAAGCTGAGATCATGTTATTTTAATATCCATGCAGCTTCCAACGGGCCTGAATTTTCTGTACTGCGCCTCTAGGAAAGTTTAAAACTATGCGAGAAGTTCTGTTGGACGATACAGAGGGTTTGAAGATGTCGCCTTCATCTCTACATCCAGTGTGACGTTGCGGTGCCCTATACTGCCCCCTAGAGTCGACCAGAACACTGGTTACCGTGTGTACTAAAACACCACAAACACTAAAGAGGACAAAAGCATCACATCATCTGCAAAAGCTGAGATCAAACCCTGGTTTTACCAACCAGCACCGGGAGAAAACACATTTAACATGACTTTAGTTTGGGTTATACGATGAAGAAAATCATGAAGCCATAAGAAGGAGACTTTAGAAGCCGTTGAAGGGAACTCTGCAGTTCAGGAGCTCACTGAGACATGGAGCAGAAGAGATGAATGAACTGTTGGTCCTTTAGGGGATGTTAAAGTAACAGGTTGTTGATATTTGGAGCTTGTTCAGTTAGATCACCTTTAGCTCAGATTTTAGTGATGAATTCTCCTTATTTTAACATGTTTAGAGTCACATCTCAGCCGGTCCAGCTGCACAGAACCAAAGCCTGAACTTTTAATGAAGAAACTGTCCTCCAAACATATTTTAAAGGCCTGAGTGTAATTAATCAGTTTCCATCACAGCCAAAATGACGACGACTGAATTTTTAACACCTCAGCAACAAACTGCTGCTCTCCTCCTCCTGCCGCGTTAAAGACGCGCCTCCTCATCATCAGCGTTAAGGTGTCTGCGTGTGTCACTGCCAGGCAATAAATCCAGAAACTTCCTGATCCCAGGCAGCCTCCAGGCTTCCCTCCCCTCCTCCATGGCACGGCGTTAAATGCCACTGGGAAGCTCCGTCTGATGACGGGCGATAAAAGAGAATGATACCGTATTTGACAC
Source organism: Jordanella pulchra (assembly GCA_034780135.1). Classification (NCBI taxonomy): domain Eukaryota; kingdom Metazoa; phylum Chordata; class Actinopteri; order Cyprinodontiformes; family Cyprinodontidae; genus Jordanella; species Jordanella pulchra. Next base: position 9,020 of record JAUZNJ010041261.1, on the reverse strand, counting down.
CTGCAGTAAAGCGCTGGAACTTCAACCTTGAGAGCCAACTCCCTCAGAGCGTCGTAAAAATGAAAAAGGCTGCGACAGAGAGGAGGTGCCGCCTCACACCTTCCTGCCACCGCTGCCTTTTATTAGTCACTGATAATTATGGATCTGCATGAACTGAGGGAGTCCTGGACCTGCTTCTAGCTCGCAGTAACTCTTTGTTTTTAAACACGAACTGGATTACATCGCTGCTTTTAGTGATCTAATAAACATTCATCATAACTCACAGATGTTTTGTCTTTTTCAAACTAAACATTACATTTGCTAGAAGCTTAGTTTATATTCAGTGATAACAGACATAACTGAAACCTCCAGAGGGTTTGTTTTAAATAACATTTTAGCTCCGTTTTTTCTTCATTTGGTGGAAAAAAGTTGCCTCAGTTTATAGGAGGATCATATCAAAAGTTAAACTGTCGATTTTTCTGCAGCTTAAAAGGAGGAAGCAGGGGAAAGTTGTGATTCTTAACACCAAAGCCCACCGGTTTCACTTTCAGGGATTAAATCCAGCTTCAAACCATAAATCGCATTTTCTCAAGGATGATGACCTTTATAGATAATCTGCAAAATATTATTCTGCACAACCTGGTAAAGTACGGGATCAGCTTGAAGTGTTTGTTAGAGGAAGAGGATTGAAATCAATTGAAGGGTTAATTTGGAAAATTTTACAGATCTTTTTCTGAATATCATTTGCATTATTTTGCAGTGATTAAGTATTTTTCAGATACCAGATTCCAGAATTGATAAAAGCCTAACTTCATCCTGAGGCAGGAAAGGTTTGAGTATGATGTATGTTTTAATTTAATGTGAGAAAATATTTTAAAAAAATGAATCAAAGGCTAATTTTGCAAACCGCATCCCTTTTCCAAACATCTAGATGTTTCCATCCATCTCTTTGGTTTTTGCATCCTTCCTGTTCTCAGTCTGACCACTGCAGACAAGTTTCATACCAGAACCTTAAGACTTGACATGGAAGGAGGAGTCCTCTTACCTGACCAGGCTGTGTTTGTCGTCCGGATCTGACGCGCTGACCGAGCCGATGACGGTGTTCCTCGCCGCGTCCTCCCTGACCTCCATGATGTAGCTGGGACGCTCGAACACCGGCGGCTCGTCCACGTCCTCCACCACGATCTTCACGCTGGCCTCGTCCCTGAAGGGGCCCATGGAGTAGAAGCGGGGGTTGATGTGGACGTTTTCCACTTGGACCCGGAGGTTATACTGCCGCTTCTTCTCGTAATCCAGAGGCTGAAACAAAAGACGACGACATTCCTTAACAGACACTAAGCTCTGCCGGGTTCATCAGCGTCGACGCTTTTATTTTGTATTCAGCATCACGTTCTGCTCTAACTAACCCAAGAATGCCGCCATATTTACTTTAAGGTCAGATTTAGTTTTTATTCATTAAATGTGTCTCCTAAGATCACCTAATGATCTCATCTTAGGGGGTCTTAGTGTCTTCAGAGACACTAACAAGAGCCCTGATGGACAAAGAGCCCAACTTCCAGGAGATCCAATAACTGCTGATGTGACTCATGTCGCCTTTTAGTGAGAGAGGAGAAAAAAAAAAAACTACACATGAAGATAACAAGCTGCCTTCATTTAAAAAAGGAAAGGATTTATGTCAGTAGTTTTAAGACTCCAAATCTGGTTAATTTTAACTGAGCAGAAACAAAAGAAAAAACAAGATAACTTTTCTTCTGTCGACTCCTTAAGATGCTTTTCAGCTTGATTTCCTGATCCTCGGCGCTCTGCGGCTCTGTAACAATCAATCAGCGCCGCGGTTTGATCTTCCCAGGGTGACATCTGTTCCTTTTGGTGAGTTTCGTCTTTAAATGAAGAGATCAGTGCGACAGATTAGCGCTCCGTCAGAGGACAGTCAGACTCAGAGAGCTTCAGTGTGATAAAATATGAAGTAAAGAAATCTCATTTTGTTCTCTGATTAAAAGTGGACAAAAGAAAACAGTTCAGATGTTGTTGTGCCTCAAATTAAATGCAATAAACAAACTTAAATTGATTAGAATATCCAATTATTACTGATTTTCATCCAAAGAAAAATGATCAGTTCCAGATTTGTTTTAGGAGGCAGGAGGCCTGAATGTTTGCATAAACTCCTCTTTAAATTTGTTTACATGTCAATACAATGTCTGTCATGATATGATTGCAAAGTGTGTCCACATCACGTTTATCTAACAGCATTGTTTACGATAATATGACCTCACAAATAAACAACCCAAACATTATTTGACCATTTTATTACTAAGCATTAATCAATAACAGCATTTTTCTAATCCCATCGATAACATTAATGGTAATAATAGGTCACCTGTTCACTATAGTCTCCAGAATAAAGGCACATCTTAAAGATAATGATGTGGATCAATGTTATAGTTATTCATCCACCCAAATGGATCGTTTAATCATTTAATACTTAAATGTTCCAAGTCAATACTTTGACTAGGCCTTTTTTTAAGATGTAGACTTTCTGTTATTTTTGTTTTCTGCTGCTATCCATCAACTGAAAGTCAGACATTGTTGTCCAGGATTTTCAGGTATAAAGCTGGACACGTGGTTCGCTGTATCTGATGTTAATCTTTTTATTCTGTATTTTTATATCTTTTTGGTTTTGACATCTTTGAGCCTACTTCATGTTGTCACACAGGTTCCATCCTCCAGTCTTTATTATTCTGTCCATTCAATCATTTTTAGCTCCAGTGTTTTTCCTGTGTCAGTTCCTCTTGTTTTTCCTCTATCGCTCTCTTTTATTAATCCATATTTCTTCCGTTAGCTGTTTTTTGTCTTTCTGTCCATTAGTCTAATTTTCCATCTGTCTTCTTCCTCTCTGTTGTCTGTCTAGTCTTTCTTTGTATCTGTGTCTCTTCTGTCCACTTCTCCTTCGGCTTTCACCGTTTTCTTTTTGTGCATGCATCTGTAGTCTCTCTTTACATCAGTCTGTCTTTTTATTTCCCTCTGTAATCTGTCTGCTGTCTTTCTGCACATAAATTAGTTTTTTTCTCTTTCTTTCCATTTTTGTCTTCTGTATTTTCTGTAGTTCCTAATCTTATCTTTCCTTCTTTCTTACTTTCTCTCTCTCCAAAGCTGTATCCAGATTTCCTTGTGGCATATTTTAATAAAAGCACCTCTGAACCTTTTAAATTTCTGTCTGATCTCCACTGGAAACATCAGTTACATGATTCCTCAGATGATGAAACCAGACTAACAAGATTATTTCAGGTCATGTGAATATTGAAAATTAGGCAAATGAGCCTCAAACGTTTCTCTTTGAAAGCATAATCCTTTAGTCTTTAACTTTTTAGATTTAGAGATTTGCACCAAAAACAGCTCCATTAAACTTTACTAAAATATATCTTCTTAGATTTAAATGTCTTTAACAAACAGAGGGTTTTCTCTGTTATTGCTCTATTTTACTCTTCTATTTTGTTTTGCATGAAGGAAACAGCTACAAGGGTCTCCTGGTAATCCTATAATTTATGTGCTGCTGCTCATGTTTGTTTTTTTAGGATCGGCTGTTTTTTGCTCAGTTAGTTTCTGAAGGCGCAGGTATCCCCGTATTGATGGAAATAATTGGCCGGCGATGCATTATAATAAGGGCAGAGCTCAGAATGAACTTCCTCGTGGGCAGTTAAAAGAAGAGGAGTCATGGCGGGCTGGGCTATGGAAATAAAGTCGTAGCATATTTAGGATTTCCACTGACTGACATCGAGGTGGACCAGGTCACAGCAGGTCCACCTGAGGAACATGCGGCTTCGGAGGACCAAGAGGACGAAAAGCTTGTTTAATTATCAGGCTCAGAATTAGAGCACGCTCAGTCCGCCGCACAGCAGCGGCTACAAAAGGCAATTATGTCATCCGCTGCTTAATGACGGCGTGATGGAAGGGAATCGATGGGAGGCTGCGGAGAGGGCCGCTTGATGAGGCTGACAGATACAGTGAAATACATCAAACACACCACAGCTGCACGCTGCGATCCATACAGAGCATCAATACTTCAGCCTCAACCTTGAGAACGAACGGATCTCGCATGAAACAAATGTACTGGAAGTGAGAGCAAGTGTACGAGCAAATCCAATAAGTCTGCTGTCCGTCTTCTGCCTGCTGGAGCAAAGAGGAAACAAAGTTCCTCTCATGCTCTCCTTTTATTGAGAGGGCTTCATGTATGTCCTACCTGTTGTTTAAAGTTGTTAGGGAAGAATAAATAACCTGATTTTACTTGTAATAATTCTTGAAGTAAATATTTACAACATAAAATAATGTGCAAGCTTGAAAATGACAGCAACGTTCGGACTGATTTTTCAAAGTTGTTTGTCTTTGATCTGCTGCCATGAAACTTCTACGAGAGCTTTCACCCTCCCAATCGAAAGCTCAGCGTCTCCTAAATCCTAGTCTGCGTATCTGAACCACATCGACACGGTTCATGTGGGTTGTAGGCCAGTAAAGCAGCCAGAAAATTAAGTTTGATTGCTCAGATTCACCGTTTGAGAGCTATAATGCTTGTTCACTCGCTTCACCGCTGCAGCAATCAAATATATGTCTAGCTTTTTTCTAGAGTTCAACTGTCTCTAATGTGTTCATTTTAAAGCTCAGAGATTTGTAGATATTTGCTTTTACTGATAAATGGACTTTAAAGGATAATATTTCTATTAATATCCCATTTAAATAAGCTTGTATATAAGGGAGAAGTCAGTATTTTACCTGCAATCATAAGAAGCCACAATGATCCATATTTGTACAATACAGTACCATATACATCGAATCATCTCCCTTAACTTGTAACCTAAATGAAAAAAACGATGATAATGATCTAGATTTTTCTCCAGTCTGTGGTCTCTGATTACAATAGTATTGTTTATTTTCTTTCAAATTTTGATAACAGTAATGTTGACTGAATAACACATCTATTATTTTCTTTTATTAGATGATAAACTTTAAAACCAAGTTGCTATATTTAGGTTTTATTCCTCTACAATGAATCAGAAATTTGAACCAATGAAAAGTGTTACTGTTCTAGATGTTATAAAAAACTTTAATTCTTATATGAATCTAACAAAACAATCCTCTAAGGAAGGGGAATAGTTTGAATACTCCATCAGAAAACTTGCAGCAATAACTTGGTCCTCATTAGGCCAGTCAAGTTAATATATGTTTGATCATTGCAGCTAATGCATGAATAATTGATGAGTTAGTCAAGCAAAAGCAAGAAAACAGCTACTGATGCTAACAACTGCTTCAGCAAATTGCTAATCAAGCTAAAGCACACTAATATACAACCTAAATGCTATTCAAGCTAACTAGAACCCAAGCTAGCAGTTTGGACTATTCTGGCTAACAACTGCCCATGCTATTAGCCCTTCAGGCTAACAATGTTAAAGCTAAAAGCCACCCATGCTTAACTGTCACAACCAACAAGTTTTAGAAATCCCGAATCCCTTTTTCCCCAAAAAGAGACTTGCCTCATATTCGATACATTTAATTAATTTTCACTTCTGAAAAGACAACGAATGATTTCTGCCTTCTGTCTGTCATCACACTTATCTGCCAAATTGCCCAGAGACTATTTTGCCCACTTGTTTGCATCTGCCTTTCAGACATGCTAAATACAGGTACAGAAACTGCACTCTCAATCAGTTTTAAGAATGAAAAATATTTTTTTGGGTGGTAACTACATTTGTATGACATCCTCCCAGTTTATTGCAAGTTCTGATGATAAGCATATGCTTTGCATATTTATAAAGGTTAACTTGTTAAATGTTTTGCACCGACTATTTTTCTAATGTCACAGATGCAAAAATAATTCCCGTTTATCAGATTAGCTTTGAACATGCTAAAATTTTTTAAATGCAAACCTTAGTAGAGCAGAGCCATAGTGTTTTGTCTGTAAAAGTGATTTTTTTTCAGAATTAAAGCACACCTTTTTCATGCAAGTGTAAAGTTAACTATCTAACCTTCCAAGCTAAAAGCTAACTGGTGGCTCCACTGAGTGAGACCACTACAAGAATGGATTTCCTTCAACCAAAACAATTCAAGGTTACAAACATTTTCCTGTTTCTAACTTAGAGAAACACCTTCTTATAATAGTATACATGCTACTTTTCTACAAGCTTAAAGTTTCTGCCAAAAAAGTAGCTAATGTGCGCTTAAAATGGTCTGTCTGAAAAGTATTCCCCGTTATGATGTTATCAGGGGAAATCCGCTGTCGAGGGTGGTCTGTAGTAGCCCATCTGAAAAGCTGTGGCTTTCATCTAATGTATTACTCTGTGCAGCTAGCTGCTACCTGTACGAACTCTAACTGGTTGCAATGGTTGCTGGGGCGTGGCCTAAGAGGGCTGAATGAGGTACATGGTTTCTGTCTAACCTGAGATTAATTTTCCTGCACAAACACCAAAAACATGCTCTGGAGTCCTCAATGTTTTTTTTTTATCTCTAAAACAAAAAAACTGTATCACACTAAATTTATTGCTGTTACTTTGAGAGGAAAGGAGACTTACGTGCCATACTACCTGTACACAGACTACTACACATTGTGCCAAAATTAAATATCATCAATAAAATATTTACAAAGATGTCAGGAGTGTAATGTTTGTTGTGAAATACTGAGTACGCCAGAGAAAGATCAATTTGTTAACGTACAGTAAAGTACATCCTAAACTGTGACTGTCCTTTCTATTGAATATGCCCATGCTGTCCTACATTTCCACAGCATGTGGAGCAGATTTATCGTTGATGATCATCTACTTAAATCCATTAAATGACATCTCTCATTTAACTTTTTAAAGGGTATCGTTGCTGAAAGTATCTATGGTGCTGTATTTACATCTCAGCTGTCTACCGTGTCATATTCATACTGGCTTCAGATGCACAAGTTTAATCCAGTGATGCTGTTGGCGCATTAATCCCCAACCGAGCGAGGCAGATGGCTGCCCTCACGAAGTCCGGTTTATGCTGGAGGTTTCTTCCTGTTAAAGGGGAACTCTACCCTCTGACTCTGTATATTCTCAGAGGACACTATTACCCTAAACTGGACTCAGTTAAAACAAACCAAAGTGGACTGAATTTATTTGGACTTTTTAAAACTGTTTACTTCCTCTTTAAACCGAGGCTGCAGAGCGGAGCTGAACTATTTTGTCCCTCTACAGATTTGTTCTGTTTTTCCTCTTCTGAGAGACTTTAAAGTATTAAATTATTCATCTCATTTTACAAAAAGGAACTGATACGCTGAGTAAATACTGCGTAAAAATTGGCTTCCAAATATTATTTTTACTTCTACCCTCCTTTTTTAAACCTACTTAAACCCCATGAACCTGATAATTGAGTCTTTTATATCTCCATGGAGGAGTGCTGACTTTTTTCACATTTCAACAACACTGGAGGTTTATCACCATGTTTGACTTGTTTCAGGTCATGCCACAGTATTTCACAGTTAGTTAAGTTTGGGCTTTGACTAGGCCACACCAAACCCATTCATTTTGGATGTTATGAACAATTCTGAACTGGATTGACTTGTGGGGATACACGAGCTAAGTTGAGCTTAAGGTCACAGACTGAAGGTCGGACCTTCTCTGTCGGGAATTTAACAACAAGTTGTCTAAAGCAAAGTATCCACCCACATCTAATCATCAGCAGCTTCAAAAATCCAGTTTTTTTTAGAAATGCTATGTTATGACACAAGATGGAAACCCTCCAAAATCTTCCCCTTCTAAGACAGACCATTGTGTTCTTTTGGGTCAGCAGTCATTTTGACACTGAACTGTCCTGAAGGAGATGTTTGATCCTCTTTCCTATTTTTGAATCACGAACTCTGACCTTAAAGTATTAAACCCTGCAGGGCTTTAAATGTTATTGTGGACTCCTTTCTGACTTTCTGAATGAGTCATGGATTCCCTCTGTCGTGCCATAAACTATGATACTAACTTTGAACACTGGCGGAGGAAGATGCAGCTTTGCTCTGCTGCACCAATCCTCTGTAAAACACTCCCAGATACGCATGACAGGGACATGTGATGTGTGATGGCCGAGCAGACACGTTACAGTCTGCTCAGAATCATATCTCTGCAATTGTCTACAACATTCTTTGAGTTTCAGGGATAACTTGGAGGTATTTAGGCTTGGTGAACCTTGCTAGACATCCTAAGCACAGTCCAGCTCAAATAGAGCCTGGTCTTAGCTTTCCTGGAGACCAGCAGAGGTTAAACGTCTGGCAAAAAGCTTCCAGCTAAACAATTTGGGTTTTTTGATGAGTTTTCATCATTTTATTATATTTTACTGTCGCGTAAACAAGCCAAGAAGCTAATAGCAACCCCATGGTAGCTCACCTAAACGCTAACATGTTTTGAGCCGTTAAGACAAACTTTGTTTCAAGTTAAACACTAATATATTGTTAACATTAATGTTTAGGTAAAATTTGACCGAGGAATCCTTTAAAACGAGTCCCCTCCTGTGTGCTAGCTGTTAGCTAAACAAGCTACAGGGTCCCTCTCACTCAGTTTTCCCTCAGAAACGACCACAGAATGTAAAGAATCAGTTATCAAAATGGTTATTGCTCTGTGAATAATGCAAGTCATCAAATAAAATGTTTTACGAAATGAAATGATAAAATGTTTTACCAAATGATTTATTTTACCACCTGGACTGGCATTGTGAATTATTTTGAACATATTCTAATCACACAAAAAATTGCTTTAAAAACCAATTAAACTAAATTCTAAACTCTTAAAGATAAACTTTTGTTCTTAAACACATAATCTTTAAAATCCATGATGAACTTTTATTTTATTCTATCTCTTTTCCCATCTGTACATAGTAGCGTTTTTAGTTCGTTTTGTTTGTTTTGTTTTGTTTGTTTAGTTTTGTTTTGACTGGTAAATTTATTCCAAATTTGTGAATCTCAGACCATATTGGTGATGAAATCACATTTTTATTTGTTATCTTAGGATCCAGCTGGTTGGGCTTGTGTTCACAGAACAGAAGTTATT
>JAUZNJ010041260.1:0-10086 GCA_034780135.1 Jordanella pulchra | reverse complement strand
ATGGACTCAAAGATCTAAAATTCATTTCAGATAAACAATATTACAATTTCTTTCAAATGTTGTCCACAAATCTGTCTAAATGTTTAATAGTGAGCACTTCTAATTTTCTGAGATAATCCATCCCACCTCACAGGTGCCACATCAAGATGCTGATCTGACATCATGATTAGTGCACAGGTGTACCTTATACTGCCCACAATAAAAGGCCACTCGGAAATGTGCATTTTTATTTATTTTCTTTGCTTTATTGGGGTCTGAGGACTCAGAACCAGTCAGTAGCTGGTGTGACACCATTGGCCTCATGCAGTGCAACACATCTTCTCTGCATAGAGTTTATCAGATTGTGGCCTGTGGACTGTTGGTCCACTCCTCTTCAATAGCTGTGTGAAGTTGCTGGATATTAGTGGGAACTGCTACACGCTGTCGTATACGCCGTCCAGACACATCCCAAACATTCTCAGTGGGTGACATGTCCGCTGAGTATGCTGCCATGCAAAAACTTCCAAGCATTGTGCACAGATCCTTGCAACATGGGGCCGTGCATTATCCTGCTGAAACATGAGGCGATGTTCATGGATTTATGGCACAACAATGGGCCTCAGGATCTCATCACGGTGTCTCTGTGCATCAAAATGCCATCAATAAAATGCACCTAACAGATGCCTGCCCATACCATAACCCCACCACCACCATGGGCCACTCGATCCACAACATTGGCATCAGCAAAGCGCTCACCCACACGACGCCACACACGCTGTCTGCCATCTGCCCTGAACAATGTAAACCGAGATTCATCCGTGAAGAGAACACCTCTCCAACGTGCCAGATGCCATCAAATGTGAGCATTTGCCCACTCAAGTCTGTTACGGCAACGATGGAATCAGGTTTAGACCCCGATGATCATGATATCAGATCAGTATCTTGATGTGGCGCCTGTGAGGTGGGATGGATTATCTCAGCAAAGCAGCAGTGCTCACTATCAAACATTTAGACAGATTTATGGACAACATTTGAAAGAAATGTTAATATGGTTAATCTGGAATCAATTTTAGATCTTTGAGTCCAGCTCATGGAAAATAGGAGAAAAAACTAAAGTTTTGCGTTTATATTTTTGTTGAGTGTATAAATTTATAAACAAATAAATTGAACTGGAATTTAAATAAATAGATGCACACATATCGAACTTCATATAAGTCAAAAGGTCTGTTTAGGTAATAAATTAACATGCAGAAACTATTATTTCAGTTGTTTTGGAATTTTACATAAACCTGTTAAAAACTGCCGTTTGTAAAATTCATCAGAAATGTGTACTCTATATCTATAATTCCCTCTGGGATTATTATTAAAGTATGTCTGATTCTGTACTGTACATGAGATTTGTTAAATCAATCTCGGCACGTAAACAAAAATAAATATTTTTTAATATAAAATGATTGTAATATCTGCCTTATTCTTTCAGATAGCCTGAATAAATACTGAAAGGTCTAAAACAAATATTTTTTCTAATCAATAAATCTATAAGTTTTCTACAGGTTTGGTTGAATTGGTTTTGAATACGTTGTCCTAAAAGTAAATTGTATGTTTTAAAATCTGGTTCTCTGGCTCTGATGTTTATGACAAGAAGCAATTCGTTTTGGAAAAGGCAGTAGGACACCTGTGAGAAGCTAATGCTAACTATCTTTATACCCTGAATATAAGAGATGTGTGTTCATTTATTACACTGGATGTAATAAGCTTCATCTGAGAAAAGAGTTGAAAAGTCAGTTTGATGCACAAGCAGAAAACAAATCCGTTTTCTCTTTTCAAAAGCCAGAGCTCAGCCATATCTTCACTGCCTAACAGTCATCAGCATAAGCTCAGCCTATGAAGCTAATAAACGCCAAACATACCTTTCCTGGAGGCTTCAAAGCTGTCATAGATGTTTATCCTTTGGATGTCATAGGTGAGGGTAGTGTTTGGCAGTAAGGTTCTATTCCTGTTGATTGTGTTTAAAGCAAATTTGAAGGCTAGCTCCTCAGCACCAGAAGGACCACTTTCGATGGACTCAAATATCCCTCCTGTGGACGAGAAGGAGGTAGCATTAGGGACGCAGAAAAGTGCATTAGAAAGATACAATAATCAACCACAGCTGGTAGACAAATAACAAGGAGTGGTGAAAACCTTCCGACGGACTCGTGAGAACAGAGTAAACCACTCAGTGAACAAATTACAGCCTTTGGTATTGAATTCATTGGAAGAAAATGAGTCAAAACAAGCTATGTAAAATATAAAATGCTTATTTTTAATTTAACCATGTTACATTACTTTTTCCCATCCATTCATTCCCAGGCCCTTTACAAAATGTCAGAATAAACACTCATCTGTTGTTTAAACACCAAGCATGATTATACTTGCTATGTGCCTCTCTCCACAGCGTACTACCTGCACAGGTCACCTGTCCATCAGAGAGACACCAGTCTTTCAAAGAGCAATGAGACACAGAAGAAATCCATACAATGCAATGCACCCAATTTATCAAACATAGATGACTTTGGACTTTTGTATAAATGCTGCAATATGTGCTGTAAAAACACACTGTCCAAACAAAAAGGTCTCAGCGAACATTTCACTGCTGATCGAAATTGTTTAAGACAACAATAGCTAATAAAAACTAAATTAAATCAGAGAACTTAATAGATGAATGAATGAATGGATGAATGAATGAATAATGGAATGAATTAATTAATTAATTAATTAATGAGTAATGGAATCAATGAATGAATAACTGAATGAATGAATGAATGAATGAATGAATGAATGAATGAATGAATGAGTAATGGAATCAATGAATGAATAACTGAATAACTGAATGAATGAATACATGAATGAATGAATAACTGAATGAATGAATGAATAATGAAATGAATGAATTAATTAATTAATGAATGAGTAATGGAATCAATGAATGAATAACTGTATGAATGAATACATGAATGAATGAATGAATGAATGAATGAGTAATGGAATGAATGAATGAATAACTGAATGAATGAATGAATGAGTAATGGAATGAATGAATGAATAACTGAATAACTGAATGAATGAATGAATGAATGAATGAATGAGTAATGGAATGAATGAATGAATAACTGAATAAATGAATGAATGAATGAATGAATGAGTAATGGAATGAATGAATGAATAACTGAATAAATGAATGAATGAATAACTGAATGAATGAATGAATTAATTAATTAATGAGTAATGGAATCAATGAATGAATAACTGAATAACTGAATAACTGAATGAATGAATGAATGAATGAATGAATGAATGAATGAATGAATGAATGAATGAAGTACTCCCAAACATTGTATAAACTTGTAATATTTTCTCACTTTCAATAAGCCCGTCGAGGGACAGATTTTTCCAATAATCAACGTACTGGTATTTTAATTCTCCACATTGCTTTTTATTTGTATGTTACTCTATGCCAAAGCTCTACTTGTACAATTAATCTATTGTCCCCGACTCTTTTGACCTTATGTTACCTGCTCCTTCTTCAGGACTCCACTTATTCAAACCTCAGCTTTCTGACTTTCTAGTTGCAAAAATGACTGTAAGAAATCTGACGGCCAACTTTTTGTTAATACGAATCACTGCCAGTCCTTCTAGTCTTTCTCCTGTTGTGGAAGATCTGAAATATTTTGGTTACTACAGTAACAGGGATAGTAAGTAAGACAGGTAAGAAAGCAGTTCAAAAGATTTCTTCCTGCTTAATCCGTCAGGATCACGGTTGGGTCGGTGTCTTTCTATATTAGTCTAAGGGCGTAACACGCAGACACACAAGGACTCACAACCATGCTCACACACACACTCACACCTAGGGACAATTGAGAGACTAATCAACCTAACAGTCATGTTTTTGGACTGTGGGAGGAAGCCGGAGTACCCAGATAGAACCCTCACATGCACGCGGAGAACATGCAAACTCCATGCAGAAAGACCCCAGGCCGGAATTGAACCCAGAACCTTCTTGCAAGGCAACAGCACTAACCACTGCCCACCGTACAGCCCTTAACTGAATGTCACAGCCTCCAAATCACAAATAATAATATTAAATATACAAGCATAACATTTACTTCTTTAGGACACCTACATAAAGAAGTGTGATTGATATCAAACATCTCGTAGTAACATTGCATTTAATCCATCTCTTCAAATTTGTCATTGCCCTAATGGGAAAATAAAAGGAGAACGATAGTAAAAAAGTTCACCCAGTTTCTGGAGTTTTTAATCATCATTGATTCTGATTTATCGTTTAGCTGATAAATCAAAATTCTTCTCATGACTGGAAACTTATCACAATAACAATAAATGCCTACCCCTATCTCAATGTTGTGTTTGTATTTTCTTTGGATGTTAAGATTTAATTGAATCAAGAAATGAAACGAAATACTGGTGAGCCTCAAGTCAAGTGGAACCAACCATCAGAAACCAACAGTATGAAAATCTAAAGATTTTCTAACTGTTTAAAGGCCAAATAACCATGGAAATTAGAGAATCTAATGTCCTAGTTCATGATAACTAACTATGACATTTTGTATTGCTTAAGCATTAACACAAAACAATGAGGGCATAAAATGGAGGTTTCTTTAAAGAGGCTGTTCCTAAATGAAGCTCTTTTCGAAGAGAAAAGGTTCCAAAATTATGAGCCTGTGCAGCAATAGCCCTCATGGGGAATACTGTACTTCTGACAGGGAACAAATGAATGTACCAGAAGGAAGTCTCAGGACCCAATAAAAGGGATACAGAATCTGTGATCAATGTTCCTTTATTGGGCAGTGGATCAATCAGGTCCTTAGGGAGTGGCGGAGAGCAGCGCTTACAGATTGAAGTGTTTTGTTTGGGTTAGCCCTATCGCCTGGTTCTGCTGGCTCAGTGTCAGTTAGAGGCAACCCAGGAGCCAAGTTTTATTTACTCTAAATACAAACACTTAACTGGAGAGCTCTGTTCAAGCCAAAATGTAATCTATACACATCACTGCAGGAGTACTGCAGGTCCCTCATGTCACAAGCGATTACTACAGAGCCGGCTGACTCTGATCAATGCTCCCTTCCTCAGATTTTCACCACTGCAAACTTTAGAGGCTGTCTCACTTACATTGTCCAGGTTTTTTGGAGCCTTTAATAGAAATTGTTGTGCATTTTATGTTAAAAAGCGAGAAATCATGGGTTGGGGTTAGTGTCATATGTTGAGTGTTTAGGAATTAAGGATGTTTTTTGATGTAATTCCACCATAAGTAGCAATGAAGTACAGAATAATAAATGTACTAATGTGGCGCTTTAACAAGTCTAAGGACCTCACAGTACCCTGCTCAACATTCAACCACCGTCTGTGAAGGTGGTAGGAGTCATTGTAGCCACAGCTGCCTGGGGTCGACTGACAGAAGCAAGGGTGACATGAACTGGTTCCATGAGGCCTTCTGACCGGCGACAATGCAGGTCAAGCAAAGACACGACTGAGAACAGAACAGGGGCTTGAACCGGCAACCCACCCATTACCCTTACCTCCTGAGCTACCATTGCTCCCCGTTTAGTATGATCTAAACAAGTTTTGTTTTACTCCTTAATATCAATTTCTAAATTGTGTACAAAGTATCAACAATAAATGACACATGATCAACACTTTTTAAGTCCTCTAAGTCACTCAGTAAGATAAACTTGCTACGTAAAAATATGAAATCTTGTGCTTTTTATCTTCTGCTTCATCCAAGACCAGCCGTCAGAGTTAAACACCCATAATTCATTCTGCCAAAGGTTAACCAACGCTAAGACCTCAAACAAAAAGTGAAATAGCTCCCCTGTCCAAAAGACTTCTACAGCCCCAACAGCGGAACGGAAACACAACCCAAAAACATGACCTCACTGACATTTCCTGTAATCCAGTGCAATTAGAAAGTATTCCCACCCATCCATTACATTTCGCTACGTCATAAATTCTAAATTTCCCAAATTCTTTATAGAGTTCTTTTAAAATACATAGAACATAGAACAAACATTTTGTAAATCTAAACAAAAGACAAGCATTTGAATACCTCATGTACATAAAATTACTCTAAACCTGAGTTCAGGGGGATCAGAGTTTTAGCAACTTTTGTGTTTGCTAAGCTGTGACTAAAAGGATGCAACCAAAAAACGTTGAGTTTAGAAACCACCAATACCGTCACTATACCTGTCAGTCCAACAAAACTGAGTAGCTATTGAGGAAGAGGCTTAATAGAGGTGACCAAGAATCCCATGGTAACTGAGGTAAAACTCTGTTGGAGAAAAGTGAACTAAATCTGGTTTGTTAAGATTGTTGTTTGTTTGATTAATGCCAGAGGTGAAGAACAACGATACTTCTGGTGGCATTGTCTCATACCTGATCTCTCTGTGAAGTTATTGTCACAGGCTTTTCAAATCATCAAAAGTCAGTAGAAAATAATTCAAAAGACAAAGTTCTTTGCGTTGTCTCTCTGGGACTGATGCCATGTTTCTGGAATACCTACTGTTGATTTCTAGAAATGATTTCAAGACGGATCTTTTTTATTACAGTTTTATCAATATTGCAGCTGTGCTGGTAAATGTGTTTGTGAACCAAACACAACTCTGCAGAGATTGCCTGTTGTTCAGAAGCTGCTGTGATTGACAAACACCCAAAGTCACATATCACTGGATCTCTGGTTACTGTACCACACATCATACATTCCTGAAGCAAATTCAGAGTTCACAGTATTTTTATAAATGTACTTTCTGTCTTATAAAAACATATTCCATCTTAATCAGGTCATACACCACATCGTTTTCCCAACTCTTCCACAAGTTATTAATGATTAAATATGACACTGCCAGTAACATCGATCTGACTGTGATCATTACAACACTAAGGAAGAATCGCTGTTCGCCGGGGGGCTGGCATTAGCACAATCTGTACTTCCTTCTCAGGAGCATTTCATGCTCTACAAGAAAGTATGACAGAGTCTGTGTTACAGCAGAGACTAAATGAATCAATACCGATTGCATCTGCAGCAGAAATCTCAGTTTGTTTTAAATCTGCAGGTGACGAACAAAAGAAAAGCCCAGAAAGTAAAATACATTCCCAACATCGGACGCATTGAAATGTTTTTAAATAAAAACATGATTCAAAATGCATTTAATAAAAATTCATATCAAGAAATGCTTTTAGAAAAATGTTCATATGGGAAAACTAATACAGAATGTAAAATGTAATTGGTTATAGGTCTAGGCTTACTCTCTACAGAGCAAGAACTAATCAAGGTAGAACATCTGAGCAAAGACATGATGAAGTGATGCAAAGCCCTAAATGCTCCAAAAGCGATGAAGTAAAACCTAAAAGCAAGAATCTTGACCTTAGAAGCTTCCATAGGTGAATATTTGACCTACACATACACGTTATAAATACAAAATGAATGCTAACTCATTCTGTCCTATTTTAAAAATGTTGCGCTGCAGATACAGGATGCTTTTGGTGAATTGTGAGTCAGCCAGCTGATGCTGTTTGATCTGCAGAAACAGCTCTGTTTGTCTGCTAGGCTCTTAATCCTTCTTTGAGAGTGAATAAAGGCCATGTTGAGCTCGAAGAATGAAAGACTCCAAGGATCAACACAGTTCAAAGCCATATTTACACTGAATGCGGATATAAATATCCACAAACATTCTACTTAAAATTGATTTTTGATTTTCCAAAGCTAAGCAAATCTGAATGCAAAGGAAAGAAACGTTTTTCCGACTGAGTCACAGCTGAGACCTCGACTAGTTTGATCTCAGTGCATATTTGAGAAAGCTGTCGATGAATTCAAAGGAAACATTTTAATATCGACTCTTCCAGTGTAACTGTGGTCAAAATGTTTTTAGTTTAGCTGCATTCATGGGGGGGCCTCCTTTTCTTCAGGGTGAATGAGGACTGTACTTGACTTGGCCAGCGCCTGCAGAGCTACACGCTGCTATATCCTGTGCTCTGTGACAGTAGACTGCAGTCCGCAGATACCATCCATCTCAATTTTCTCTCTCAAAGAAAAATGTGCAAATTAATAGTAAACCCTGCTTCAGTGCACCGTTTCTGTTGAAAGAAAATCATTTATGAGGAAAACCGTGTTATCATCCCACAGCATCTCTCTACTCCTCAGCACCTCAGTCACTGCATGTTGTTGACAGTTTGATGGTGATCAATGTCAGAATATCAGCACTGCAGAACAGGAAGCGTAGCATGACGAGCTGTGAGAGCATGTTCCATCTTTATCACAACGGAGGCTCTGCTGCAGGGAGGGGGCAGAAGGAAGTTCTACAGAAAGGCTGGAACTCTGCTCTTCTTTAAAGTTAAACATTCAAATCACACCTGATATTTTGTATTTACTGAATATAACCATATGTTTGTATTTGTCTTTTATTTTATAAGCCTTTTTATGCTGCCTTTATACAAAGTAGAAAAACTAATCACACATTGAAGTCTGTTAACGCTTCTGATGTGGCTGTTAATTTATTTTTTATTTAACTTTATTTTAAACCAACTCTTTACAGACAGTGTCTCTTTGTATGATGAAGAGTTCAAAATCTTTCCTCATTTATTTTTTTATTTAAGTGACTGTTGGAGGTTAGGTGAGGATAAGGAGATGGAAAACCTCCCGTCGTGAAGCTGCATTGCAGCAGGTGAAGGTGAGCTCCATCAAAAGCAACCGAAGCTCAAATCATTTTCTACAGTGATTCCATTGAGGACTGTACACTAAATAAACTCAGGTCCACTGCATTCAGATCACTCCTTATCAGTAGTCTAATCTAGCCTTTGAAATTGGCAACATCAGCTGCAGATAAAACAGAGCAGCTTTATAAATCTGCATGGTAGCTCTTAACACTTCATGTAAACCTCCTCCAAAGACGATCTGGTCATCTCAGCAGGTAATTACTCAGATTAAATGGTGGCTCCATGCCCTTTCTTTTCTGTTTGCACTCATTGTTTTATGGCAGAGATTAATACCAGGATTCTTCTTTAATACTGTTGGTCTTATCTACTAAAGATTATGAATGAAAAAGCTTCATTGTTCATTAAAAACTGACGTCATTAACTGGTTACTTGGATCTCTGCATCTCCTCAATGATTGAAACATGATAGGTATCTATATGGCTTTTATACATGTGCTGATCTGTAGAAATACTGAGAGAATATGTCAATGTAAATCTCTGCCCCCCACAACATCCCGTTCATCAAACCTACAGCAGATTACAGATGCAGTTTCTTCATCTATATTTAGGCTGCTTGAATCTGAAGTCAAGTCGGCTTCACCAATGTTTCATGTTTATCACTTCCAGGTGTGTAAAAGGCTCCTTTTGGTCGTAATAATTCACAGAGTTAGAGTCAAACTGAACCTTCCTTAAAGTAGCTCCCTATAACCATTTGATTTTTAAAACTTTTCTTTTTTTATCTCTCAAAAATTAAAACTTATGCAACATTTTCTGGTGATAATGAAGAAAACCACCAGAGTTTCCAGCTGATGTATTGGTTGAGGTTGTGTTCAGCTCCATGTTAGCTTGTGATCCCTACAGACCCAGACTTTTTCAGTCAAATGAGTCGTCCTATGGGTGGCTTTCAGTAAAACAAACTGTTTCTGTTTGTGCTGGCCTAATTCTCATTTCACCAGCTTTACTCTCTGGCAAAAGTGGAGGCTCGTACATCTTTTTCAGGAAGTCTCTTGAACGCCTCCCTTGGAAGGAGTTCCAGGCACGTCCCACCGGGAGGAGGCCCAGAAATAACTATTGCAAGGCGGCAGGAGGCTTCCTAGGACCAATCCTTTCTAAAATCCTTTGAATGCAAGACGTGTTCTTACTACTGACCCCAGATATAGTTTGAGGTATTTGGATTGAGCCCTGGGGCTAGATACAGTCCTGCTCACCATTATTGCCCCCCCTTCATGTTTAGCATAGCTGAGTGAATATCTTTAGAAATAAATGGAAATGTTCAAAACTTAAATCAGCAGTATCTTTCAATGTGAGGTCCAAAGTAATTTAACAAAGACAATTACCATTTCAACATAAATATTTTAATTGCAAAGGA
>JAUZNJ010041259.1:0-10087 GCA_034780135.1 Jordanella pulchra | reverse complement strand
AGAGAGAGAGAGAGAGAGAGAGAGAGAGAGAGCGAGAGAGAGAGAGAGAGAGAGAACTGGCAGAAGATAAACGAAAACCATCCGAGGGATATTCCTATTTTTGCCTCAAGCTATTTAATATTTTACCCATGTTCTGCTTTGTACATTTGCATTTTTTACTTATTTTGTTTGATGAGTTCAGTCACCCTACACTAATCTATTTAATGAAGGTTCTCAGTCATCCAGGTCATGGTCAAGCTTGGAAAGTTCAGTTAAGGCAACTGGATGTGAAGATTTCTAGAGGGCGTTTCTCCTCTCATCTAAGAGGCTTCTTCAATTCTAACTGATGCCAAAGAGCACTGAGATGAATATACTGTAGGTGTGACCAAAGAAATAAAGGAGTGGAAGAAAAGAAAGAAAAGGTGGCTCTGCTCCCTCCAACATAACGGCCAATAGAGGTCACCTGGGGGGTGTTGCACTGAGCCAGTTTCTACTGGAGGTTTCATCATGTTAAGAGGGAGTTTTTCCTCTCCACTGTCGCTGTATGCATTCTCCTTGGTGTGAGGGTTTGCTGTTGAGTTAATGCAATCAGCTGGTTTTCCTGAGATAGAAAAATGAAAGCACTCTGTCTGTCTGTCTCTGTAAAGTACCTAAATAGTTCAAATCCTCTGTGGTTCAGTCCAGGTAAACTATCTGCTTATGCTGTATGTTACGTAATATTAAAGGACCTGTTCTTCCAAAGACAATAAAAAAATACATAGCAGAGCTAAAAATCAACTGTCTTTGAAGGCCTATTGAAGAAGTCTGCTGTTGTTGCATTCCATTCCTCACACAATAAGTTGTGTCACGTCACTGTTATCCAATGGTGCAGCAGTCAATCCAGGCTTGTATATTGATCTATCGCTGGAATGAGCTCCAAAGACAGTTTGGAAGCACAATGAAAATGTCACTGTTACACAAAACATTCTGCAGTTCTGATATTAGTGTTAATACTTTATGGTTACATAAAACTATAAAAAATCTGCAGATTCAGTCATCATCTGTGGCACAGAAACACATCTAGTTCACTGAGGATATGTCCATTGGATCAGTGGGTGGGTGTATTGATTAGCATCAAGCTGTCATTATCAATCAGACAACAGGGACCAGATGAGTGTGAGTGAGGACACTGCTGTACTTTATTTTGCCTTTCACTCACCCAGAGGGCCTTTTCTTTTACAAGCTGTTGCCAAGAACTGACAGTTCTGTCAGATTTACTGCTCATATAATGGCTTTCCAGAGATTTTTGCTTTTTAAAGTCCTACACATCTGTTAGACCATAAAGTGGAGGAGATGATAGACCTCTGTAGGCAAGCTGGAGAGGGAGCAACAGATGCAGGAAAACTTTGATGAGGGGCAGGAAATGGTAGGGGATGCATACCGGCAGCCAAAAATAGAGCAGTGAGACATTTTATTGATTATCATGTTCTCTATACAGCAAACTTAGGAGATATGAAAATAGAAACTAGAAGGAAGGAAGAGAACAATTATAGCTGACTTTGAATTCTTTTAAAGCGGAATGTTACCTGAGCTGCATTTTCTTCACCTTCTGTCATTGAGAGGTCAAGCTGTCAATGAACATTAGTAAAAATCATGGGGTGTGATATGTCAGCAGACAGAAACAAACAGAGCTGGTCTGAAGTTAAAGGGAGCAAAACCTGTGTTTTGTTATAGAGTTTAACCAAGTCATGTCAGGAGATGTAAAAACAAGAGGGTCAAACCCCTTTATAGCTACTCGCTGTTTCACAGCATTGACCTCAGTGTCTGCTGCAGCAAATCAAATACCAGCATCTCCTTCCCAATGTTTTCAGCTGGATGGATATGAGCCAGATCACTTCATATCTAATTGATGCTGCTTTGCTTGTGCACAGCAATGACTTACTGCCCTCGTTCGTTTTGGCATCCATTCTGTTGTCTAGGTCTTTATTTAAAATTACACATTCTTCCTACACGGGTAATGTCTCTTTCTCTCATCTCTCAAACCTCATCTAAAAAATGACAACATTAAATTTTAATTGATTAAAATTCAGGACAATACTTTGGTGTCATTCAACAGATATTTTTGGTGTATAAAACACCAAATAGTAAAAATATCAATTGGCTTGAGGCACAAAGAGTTGAAGAACTCTGTTAGTTTATGCTTTTAATCTTCCTATATGCTTTGCTAATGGCAGCACAGGTTAGGGATTCTCCAGTGACCTTTCCAGCTAAGCCTCCTATTCTCTGCAGGGCCTTTTTGTGTGCTATAGTGCAGCAACAGTACCATGCTGAAAAGCATAACGTCAGCTATCAACCACCGCTCTGTAGAATGTTTCAAGCCTGCTGGTAAAAAGTATTCTATAAAAAAACAAAAGAATAATTTTAGATTAGAAACCCGTTGGATGTTATAAAGATATCAAAAAGCTTAAATGGATCAAATACAAAAAGACAAAATAAACTACTGTGGACATCAAACAAAACACCAACCTGTTTTATATTTCACATCTGTAGTTTCTCTTTTTATGTATGTTTGGATGTAAATAATGGTTCTGAATATAAATTTTCAGGACTTCCAGTCCAGTTTTATCTTAATGCCTGAACAGAAGAATCTTCCTTGGGGCACGTTGAGATTTCCTAAATCTCCGCTGCTGCTCTATTAAAAACATAATAGTTCCTGTTTTAGTCTAAGATGTCTCTTTGTAACCTGAAACAGATAGTATGTCCTGAGTTACTTGAATCCCTTTTGTCTCTACAAACAAAGCAAACAGCCTCTGGTTTCAATCCCAGAACCGTCAGATGAAAAATTCCAAAATGACTCATTCCAGCTAGAAATTCAGCAGAAATAAGGTTGTGACTGACTTGTTTGTTAGTTGGCACGGCAGCACAACATGTGGCCCTTAAATACACCTCATCCATCACTCCAGAGATCCGCACCACATGTTTATCTACATTGTTTCAATGTGGAGAAACCTGACATAAATACTACTGTGTGGACAGATACAGTAGGTTTAAAAATGCTTAATAGTAAGAAAGCGATTTTTCATCCAGTGTGCATAAAGTCGCTCTCCTTGTAGTGAACCTCCCTCATCATTTGCATTGTGGGGTGTTTCTCTCCATTTAAAGAAGAATGTTTTGGTCATTAATCCAGGGGGCTTATTACACAGCGGCTGGTGTTCAAAGACATTTAAGTGTTTCATCTTCAAAAGCTAAACTGTGAAGCAGCAGCATGTGCAGCCGTGCTCAGTGGTGACATTACATGACTTGTCCAGGACACTGGAGCATGATTTGTTAAAACAAGTAAATAATTCCCGTTTGGTGAATTTAGAAGCCGCTCTCTAGTGGATTGTTTTTTTATTTATTCAAATCGGGTCATGGGTAATAGTTGTCATACTTTCTGAGGTTGCTGTGCATCTGGTTCCAGCCGTTTTCAGATCAGATCAGCCCAGTTTTCCTGTTCCTGCTGGAGAAAACAGGGCAAACGCTGCCACTAAAATGCCCAAAATCTTCAGTGATGTGTGGGTAGAAGATCTTTAGACAAATATAAGAAAATCTGTTGCACAAATTTAGTTCATTAGACCAAAACTCCCTTCTTCCACATGTTTTATTTGTCACTCAACTTAACTTTCCATTAACAGTGGCTTTTGTTTTTGATACTCAGTAAAGGCCAGATTTGGGGAGTGCATGTGTGTGTTTACCTCATGCGTCGTGGATTTCAGAAGCAAGATAAAAGCTCTGTGGTGAGTTTATGAGCAGTCATTACTTTTCATGAAATCAACAACTGTAATTAATAGATAAAAGATCCACAAAAAGACTAATATTGATGGGGATATAGTCCATAACAGCCAATTTAAAACAATTCTGAACAGTTCACATCAACGCTGTTTGCTGAATAAAACTGATTCATTTAAGTTAGATAATCACTCGTAGATTAAATGTTCCCTTTAGTACTAAAATGGGGAATTCAGGAGGTTAAACTGTCTGAGTGCAAACTTAAACAGATCAAAGCAATAAGTGTTTGCTACATAATTTTGCTGCAATACCAGAGAATCTTGCAAGTTTTAGTTTCTGAACTGTCATAGCTTCTCCAAGTTGTGCTGTAGACCAGATGGAAAATAATTTATATCCTTTTTTTTTTTTTTAAATACATTGGAAATATTAAGGAATAAAAGTAGAAATTTTATGGATTTTTGTCAGCAATGTGAATGAAGCCCCTAAAACATGTTTATACTCCAAAATAATAATTAGACCAATAAGAGCAGGAGGAGATGCTGACATGCTTTTAGAAAGGGCCAAATCTACTGATCTTACAATAAAAAAAACATATTTTGGTGTGCTTCTTATCTTTAAAAATGTTAAAGTTTAAAGGTGATACAAGGTGTGTATGTGTGTTTGAGCAATAAGGTACAGTTGAGACACCTATTAAATAATCACTTTTGCATTAAAAAATGCTCTCATATGTGAATATTTTTCTGATTCAGGTCATCTTAAATTATATATCTGTCAGTGGGAATATTTGCGAAGGAGGAACTATTTTTTAAAATTTTCCAATTAAATTTCACCTAAAGTTTTAAAAGGTATTTTCCTTCCATCAGTAGAAGGGATAGAAAAAGCTTTAAGTCTGATGTATTAGTAGGACTCATGGGGTATGCTAATAATTTCAGAACTAATCAAGACGAAAACTGTTTTTTAAAAGCGAAGAGCTGTGAAGCACAAATCTGCACGAGTATTTCAAACAACTTTTTAGGAATCTCAGTCAGACAGACTTAAACTGTATGACAATACAGAACGGGCATATGTGAATTCACTTAACAGCGTGCTGCTCTCCTAGACACCCCTGAGATCTGGAGGTGTCGACTGGAGCTTTTTTTTTTCCTCCAACGGCTGCCGCTCCGTCAAATCAAAGGTGTCTCCAAACAACCCGGCTCCCGTCTGACAGGCGCTCAGAGGGTCCTTCTGTAACTAAATCTGTTAGCTTTGGCAGTATGACTCTTTCACCTTATTACAATGATTTGGGCTGAACTTGACTCGGCTGCTAGACTCCTTTACCTCCACAACCGAGACATGTGGTGGTTTTTAGGTCCTCTAAATGTACACCTAAAAGTATGTGGAGCGTACTTTAACAATTTGAGTCTGTGCCTGGATCCTGTTCTCTAGTCTTCTTTCTGAGGTCAGTGTAAAACCTGGAACAAGTACCTCTGAGCCTTGGATCCTTACACGCGGGGTTTTACTGGAAAACTACTTAATTTGTGGCGGCTTCACTGAAGAATTTCTATGACATGGTTTGTTAATTGTCCAATATTTCATGTCATATGTGCACGTCCAAACAATACTTAGGAGTGATCGGACTTCCAGTATCATATGAAGCAAATCATGCATGCCTAAATTCCCTAACTTTGGGGGTCTTAATAGAGGCCTCAGGTTACTGCTATTATCTGACATGAATCTTACCTCCTCCATGATATACAATCCAATCTGGATTATAGATTTGAGTCCCCCTCCTCCAGTTTTGCCAAGATGAGGAGATTAATTGAGGCCTGTTGCTTGCTTTTTTTCCCCCAGAGTTGAATCATTTGCTTCCACTGGATAATGTCATCGCAGCTTTGACAGGCCAAACCGCTGAGCTGCTGGACAGCTCCACCGTGTCTTCCTGCCCCTGAGAGATGAATACCCACCATCCCAGAATAAAGACTCAACGCTGAAGCTCGTGCATTTCATTCATTCTTGAAATCAAGCCGCACACTCATTAGGGAAGCATTTAAGGGGAAACAGTCTTGTTATTTATTTTTTTAATCTATGTTTTATTTTTGCTTTGAGGAGGAATTACAATGGCCTCACTAACCCAGAGCACCACACTGTTCTGTCTGGTAGAGCTGAATAAAACAAAGCGCTGCATGCCTTGTTTTTGTCTAACAGCACTGGTAGCTGATGGGTTTCTGGTTTTATTTTGACACTCGAAGGCCTTCAGTACTGATGTAGGTTGTTATTTGGAAAGTCATCCACTTCTTTTTGCTTTAGCTTAGTTTTTATAAAAAGGGCGAGGAGTTTAGATATGTATATGAGAGAGAAATCCAACTTCCTTTTCTCTTCATCCTGGAATAAAGTACAATCCAAGCAATTACTTTCAACAGTTCCTTAACTAGTAAACAGGCTCTTCCTATTTGCAAATGAATCTTGGTATACATACAGAGGTTTGTTAGAGAACATTTGTGAACAAAAACCATCATGGATGCCAAGCAACATGACAGAAAGGTCTGGGAAACAGTTTTAAAGAAGTCTAATGCAGGGTTGCATCATACAAAAATATCCGGAGGTCTGGACCTCTCATATGGTCATTTCTAATCCATCATCTGGAAGAAAAAGAACTAAGTTACAACTGCAACCCTCCTGGGCGTCCATTTAAAATCAATAGCTCTGTGGTACTAGGAACTGCAGAAATCAGCATCTCAGAATAAACAACAGAGATACATAAACTGGTGAGAGCACAGTGATTGTTAGCTGTGCAGTCCTGAAAGGCTGGAAGAAGGCAAGAAGAAAGCCTCCGTCAAAAGAGAGTTGATAAAGTGTCATTTGCAGTCTTGTCACAAGCCATAAAGGGGAAGTGGAAAGTAGGGTGTCCCGATTTGATGTTAATATCATTGCGAAATAAGGCAAAAAACTAATATCGGATTTTATTGGCCACCATCTAATATCTCTGCTGTTTTCATGCGAATCTTCTTCTATTAAAAGTTTCTGTAACTCATTGGTTAATTTTACACGCATCGGTTGTTTTCATTCCTTTTGTTCTTGACTTTTGTTTCCTTTTTTAATAATATTACTCGATCAAGCCCTTTTTTAACATTCAGCAGTCTAAAATAAGTAATAAAAGCTGGTTTGATTCATACTAATATCGTATCAGGTCAATATTGGTATCAGCCAATTCTCAAAGCTTCGATATCTACATGTCAGTATGTTGGAAATGAAAAGGTTGTATGGGGAAAAAACACAATGGACAAGGTGAAACAGAGATTAGAACAAAATGCAATGTTTGGTTAAAAGCAAAGAGCTGCTATTTGATGGTTGATATCAAAGTGTATTGGTTACCATGGCTGATCTGTTTCAAGGCTATGATGTTTAAAGGCTGAGCTGTTTTGAAAAGATGAACTGCTGAAATATCACAGAACAAGACAATGTAGCAGCAGGTAATGTCCTTTATCTACCCAGGTAAAGCTTGAAATTGTTTCCTTAATAAAACCAGAGAAAAAAAGTTTATTTCAATCATTTTTACTACAACTTAAAGGCAGACTTTGTATTTGCTTAGACAGCCGAATTTAGATTTTTGAAAGATTGTGTTGACAAGAAATTCTGGACAGAGAAAAGACGTTTTTTACAAGTTTAACAACAGAATCCAAAAACATTTTTTTGTAAACACTAATCTTGAAATGGAAATATTCTTCAGCACCACAGAAGATGTTTCTCATTGGTTCTTCAGGTTTCCTGCTCATCCAGTGTTGTTGGCATCAAGGCTGTTGTTGAATTATTGTTGGGTGTGTTGACAGGAAACAGACCTTCCTAGATTTGTAGACTCCAAACATGACCTTAACGCATTTTCTGTCACAGATAGAAGTCAGTTCTCGGTCTTCATTCATTCAGGCAGCCTACAGTCTGAAAGATCTGAACAGCCACTGGGACAACAAAACTATTAGCTCAGTTTAAACCAACTAATCCACATTCAGACCTGTTTACAGACATTCAGCAGGGAATTATCTCCCTCAATCTGCAAAACATTAAAACAGGGCTCATTTTCATTTTCGATATCACACAAGTTTCACTACCGATGTGCTAGTTTGAGGCCATGTCAGCAGTTATGCCCAGAATTGAGCAGATTACACAGCGTGAGAAGATCATAACACAGACGGTGACAGTGTTTTCTTCATATTTTGGGGGATTATATACTTGGCAGCTGGGATAGCAGAACCTTTACTCTGCATCATGGAAATTGGACTTTATTTGAATTATAAACTCAAAACATGTTTTCATATTTCATTTATTTTCAATGCTGAGTTTTAAACAACAAAGCTGGAAAAACAAGGAAGCCACATGGGAATAATTTGCAAATCAAGATAGGCATAGGAATGCTTTTTTGGGTTATATATATATTTGACTACTATTGAAATTAGATTTACTCTAAACATTGGTTCAATACTCTTTCATCTGCTTTCAGAAACAATGGAAATTGAACGATCCAGGTGTTGTTGACGGTTTTCAAATCATAACATTTAATCGAAACATCTTCCCACATCTGGATACAGTTGAACCGACCTGGTCCAGAACAGCAGATTCAAAGTCAAAATACCCTGATCTCTGACCTTCAACTTGCCATCCTCGGGTTACTGGGTGTTTTCTTTAGAATATTTTAATTTTACTGCTATCATCTACTTTGCAGTAAGGTAAAGTATACGAAAAGTTCTTTTAATAGTACAAACATCTCCCTTCTAGCCGGAATATGATCCGGGGAGTCCAACCCAGGATACTGTCTAAAATATTCAATTTTTCTTTTATTTATTGGAATAAAAATGTGGCCTGTGATCTGGCTTTGCGATATGCTGACAGCCATCGGCAGCGCGGCGGCTTTAAGGAGGGAGGCGTGGTGCTGCTGGTTTGAGCGACTTGTCAGAGCTGTGTCTCCTCACTACACCCTGAGCTGAATGACCAGCCTCCTACGATCAGCACAGGGGGATCTGCTCTCCGCTTCCATTTCACATCCTCTGCCTCTGTCTGCTCTCTGACGACCCCCCCTCAGGATTATTATTACCGAGCTGTGACAGTTTCCTCACACAGAACCTCGCAGGTGAGTCCCTGATCTCTCCGGCTGTGAACGCGCACCACGCCGCAGTTCGGATCAGCAGCAGCGGACTGACGCTGCTGCCATTGCTAAATAACGTTTAAACAAGGATTATGATATGAAACTGTTTCTGTATTTGGATCATTTTCCTACTCTGTTCAAATGTTTCTAACAAGATTAGACAGGATGGATCTTTTTCTACGCGACTGAGGCGAATATTAAAATCTACTGGATTTCAAGCATTATGTAGCCTAAGGTTTTATCCGATAATATTAGAGACTGGTAGAGAATAACTGTGATAATCCACCCATGTCTCATCAGTTGTGAAATAACATTTTATAGGCCGCCATTAGAGGCTTTTTGGTTAATTTATATGCAATTCTGCGCATGGCAGTTTGACGTAGTCTATGATTTTCTCAAAGTAGCTTTTTATTTCAGCTACTTATGGACAGATATGATAAAAAATACGGACTGTGTTGTGTATTCACACGCATCTGACCTCGATTTTATACCGGTGTCGTGCGTTCACTGGGCTAATCGGACACACGTTAATACCAGCGAAAGCCCATAGAGGGCGCTGTGCCACATCAGCTGCTGTGTCATCCTATTTCTGCTTCACCTAGACTGTTTTTTTTACTAATGAGGTGCAGTGATGGGTCTGATCTCCAGGTCCTTTTCACATGAGTTATTATAGCTTTTCTATTGTTTAACTGTCTCTGCTTTACTGGCATTACTATTGTGTGACAGTGAATGTTTTCACATAAAGAAAAGCATTTTACTTTACTAAAGTGTAATTAATAACATGCAATTGTACTTTTTAAGGCATATATATTTAGATTTGTTTGCAAGAGGACCCCAGTGGTTTATTAGATGTGACATATCCTTCTACTTATGGTTGCCAGCAGTCTGCCTTTCTCCTGAACTAAAGTCTAGATATCCATTTCTCTAACATGAAACAAGAGTTTGACTGACTTAATATAAGAAGTTTTAAAAAAGAGCAACTATTAATCCTGTTGGTTACATAATGAAAAGAGAAAAAAAAAATAAACCAAATGCTTTGAGTCTTCAGAGCATCTTCCTCTCTTATGGCCCATGCAGTTTGTAGGATTGGGGAGACACTGAGAGCTGGTTAATCTGGTTGAACATCTGGTACTAATGCAGCAGTGGGTCTGGTTTGCGAACGCTTCAGAAGTATAGCACCATACTAAGCACAAATTGATCATATATATATATATATATCTATATATATATATATATATATATATATAC
>JAUZNJ010041258.1:0-10087 GCA_034780135.1 Jordanella pulchra | reverse complement strand
GGAGGCGGCAGACGGAGGCGGCAGAAGCGGCAAAGAAAGGAGAGGGGGACAGTGCGGACGTGGGCAGGAGGCGGCGTGCAGCTAGGTGAGATGTGTTTCCCCGAAATGTAAGACATATGTTTTACATTTCGGGTACGGCTTATATTAGCCGACCCCCCTGAAACCCCCCGATACGTCTTACAATCGGGGGTGCCTTACTATCGGGGAAACACGGTATTATAAAAGTAAGTGAATAATTACACCTGAAATTAACCAAAATATATACTTTTTAAAGTTATCAAGTCATATGTGGCGGTAATGTTTGGTTTTTGAGAGGATTTATTCTGTGACTGTGTTCATGGATTTGACTGAAATTTAACCACAGCTTCCAATATCTGTGCTGTGCAATGAACAACAGATCTGATATCTGTGAACACGGTTCTGCTGCTGAAGCTACTCAACAATCAAATTAGCAACAGAACATTAGTTAGTAGTTCGGCATCCATTATTTGCTTGATTTGTGCATCAACTGTCTTGGTTGCTAGGCGACAGAACATGTGCTGAGTGAGGGGCGGTGAAAGCTGGAGAAGGCTGGACCTGGTAGAGTTTATCTATGGTTTCAAACATCCATAGATAAACTTTTCCAGCCTCCTTATTTTCACGCCTTATAAGGACCCAGTCCAGGTAGAACCGGGTCCTTAGAAGACGCAGCCGCTGAAATCGAACAGACCCTTTGATATGCTGAGGAGGTAGAAAATACCTCCAGGGAGAACTACAACAGGCAGGATAGCAGCCCTGGAGGATGGAATTCGGACACCACAGTTTTAGAGATTTGCATGCTGTTCCACAAATGTACAAAACTCAGGGAAGATATTTTTAGTAGTTTATAAATTTTATTATGGTGCGAGTTGTTGCCGTGTGGTCAAGTTGTTCAGTAGGATCAGTTCTCAAAGCAGAGTTGTAGTTTACTTGTGGTAATAGATTCAAACTTAAACCTTTATTCCAGAGTGAACGCGAGAGGAGAATCAAGACTCTCCCGTTTTATTTTTGGTGAGTTTTTAAATAAAATAACAATCAAAATAGCTCTCTTCATTTTTTGTGGTATTTTTATTCAGAAATTTTTAACAGGTAGTGTAGAATTTCAGATCAGGTGGTTTCTGAACGTTCTGTAAAATTACACTGAAAATTATACAGCAATGTATACTTTACTCTGAACTTTTGAATGCTTAAGTATTTTCAAAATTGAGTACATCATTACTTTAACTTGAGTAGATATTTGACCAAGTAACTTTTACTTGTAGTAAAGTAATATTTGACTACGAGTATCAATCATTTTACTCAAGTACTGTAGTTGAGTACTTTGTCCACCACTGATGAATACATAAATGTGAGGATTATCAATGAGAAATGTATTGATTCTGATCAAACAACTTTTGGACCATTGACTTTTTTATTGAATTTACATTGTACTAAAATTGCTTATTGGATTTGCCTCCTAATCCAACTGAAATGTCTTCACTCCCAAAAGCTTAAAAAAAAAAAAAAAAGATTGTACCATTTCTATTGACACGAGCTGAACATGTGGTTAACATCCACACTCAGCTCAGCTTGCCCTACTCAGAATAACTTGATAATGACAAGTATTTACATCCATGCGGATTGGATTTTCAGTAGGCATAAACTGCTGAACGAGTTCAGAATCTTCTGGCTGGCATGTTTACATGATGCATTTTAGTCCCACGGGATGTTAATTCCAGTCTCTTATGTCCAAGTAAATGTAGCTACACATGGTTCTTGAATTGTTTTCAAAAATCTTTGAAAGTTTGATGTTAACCAAGGTTTGCAAACCCTACGTAATTAATCTAAAAGGTATTCTATTGGGTGGTCAGGTTTCTGTCCAGCCTGGTCCAGCTCATACACACAAAACTCTCATCCATGTCTGAATGGACCTGGCTTTGTGCCCTAGAGCTCAGTCATGCTGTTAGAGGGATGAACCATTTCCAAGCTGTTCCCACAAAGTTAAGAGCAGCAACAACCAGCCAAGAACTCTTGATCTGTTGAAGCAATCAGGGTTTATCTCCCTAGAACTAAAGGAGCGAGTCCAGTTCCCCAAAGTAACCCAACAACATAACACTTCCTCCACCATACTTTAAACATGACACAATACAGACAGAAAAGTACGGTTCTCCCGTGAACCAACAAAACCCAGACTGGATAATCTGATTACCAGATGGAAAAGCACAATTTGTCACTGAAAAGATCACGGCTCCACTGCTGTATAGTCCAGCAGTGATGTGCTTCACGCCACCAGCTGCTGAGGTTTTCCTTGAATGTAGCTGCTCAGCCTTTAAAACTCAACCCATGAAGCTCTCCATGTTCTGTTTATGAATGAATGAGAAAAGCAAAGAATAATTTAAAGGTTAGTCAGGATTGAGTATGCAGAAAGTTGGAACTCCCAGAGTTCCTAAGAGCAAGATATTTCTTTTGTTACAGGAAACTTGTTTTTATACACCTGTAGCAACATAGGTGAAAACCTGATTTCAGATTTCAGGATAGTTGAGAGAAAACCTTTGACAAAGTTTATCAATGTACTCTTTATGAGACCTCAACAGATGCATTTGAGTCCCAGCTGTTCCCTGTGTTCAGATTAGAGACTAAAAATATGTGAAAGTCAGATGGGATCCATCTGATATGAGACAAGGGAAATTAAATCATGAAAGCTAAACTTGCAGTTCTCAATCTTTAATTTTTACTTTAAGTGAATAAAAAAAAAGATCCCTGATGTGAAATACTTGATAAGTGAGACTGTGTTGCACAGACTCCTTCATTGTTGAATTTGGCATCCATTTCTCCCATGAGGACTATACTTCTCTCAGCAGAGTAAAGACCTGTTCATGTCACACCACAATGGCTGAATTACCAGAGCAGCCAAGAGGCTGAATTAGAGCTGAGATACAGCTGCATGTCGGGATCAGATCCAGAGCTCTAAACAGCAACATTCAAAGTTAGTTAGACTCACCCCACAGCATGTTCCTGCTCTCAAAGTCATAAAGGTTTGAGGGGTCATGTTCCCAGGCGGAGGCCACCGTTTCCATGGAAACACTAGTGACGGGGCTGTCAAAGTCTTCTGGTGTAAAGTGAATGATAAAGAAAAGAAGATGTAGCGTTAGAGAAGAGATCCAAACAAGAGAGGGAACTAGACCAATCTTTTTTAAATTAAGGACGTCCGAGGTTTATGCAGGTAGACATGCAGACATGTAGTTATAGATCCCCCTTTGCATTCCTGTGAACTGAGGGTCACCTGAAAGGACTGGGAAAACACCACCCTCTAGGGGCTGAAATGTAGGAACACTGACCTCAATATGTTGAAAAAGAAACACTGCCTCCCACAGACTAAGAGAAGAATTGCATAAAACTGGCCTCTATGGGTAAGCATGATAAACTACAAACATATTACCATTTAAAGGCATAGACAGGAAATACAGAAACACTATCTGATCATTTCCACAAGCCTGTAGCCTGAGTAATACCACCAGTGAGTGGCGTTACTCAGGAACAGCTCTATAAGTAGCATAAACAAAGGTTTTATCGGATATTTCTATGAGCTATAGCTCACAGAGTGTATCACAGAGACTGATTAGATGATGTGCCTTTAAAAAAGGTAAGTAGCAAAGAAAAGGTAAGTAACCAGTGTTTTTTTTTTACCATGAAATGAACTGATATTTGCTTACATTCTTCTACGCCCTTCATTTATAATCTCAGAACTGGAATGAATGTAAATTTTAATTAAATGAACTTTTCCTATATGAATTTAATAGAAATTTGTGCATTTAAATGCAATTAATTGTTTCTGTTCTTCTTTCCATAGTTGGCATGGATTTAGCTTTAAAAGCTACACAGACTTTATGGAAACATTTGAAAATATCTAAAACGATATCCAAAGCAAATCTGTTTCACATCAGATGGCTTCTGTGTTCTCAGTGTATTAGTCAGCCACATTCGCCACCGCCCCACGCTTAGTAGCAAAGTTTGCCTAACTGCACTTCTTCTGAATTGCTGGACGTAATGAAAACTTCTCTTTACTGTTTTATCGCTTTTGCTATGACTCTCTTGAACCCAGCAATACAAACCACACATCATGTGGTAACCACTACACAAACACCAAGTCCGTCCAAATATAAAAAAAAAGGAAAGGAGACTTAAGTCTAATCAGTCGCTTAAAATAAATGCTGGAAGTAAGTAAGGAGGTAGGAGGAGGAAGTATATATGCTTTGTATTGATAATTCATTTAGCATAGAGACGCCCCCAAAATTATTATTTGAGTTTCCATCGAGTAATGATGTCCGTAGAGCTGAAGGCTGTCTGGAGCTACTTACCTATTCAGGATAGTGGCCTTGATGTTGACCCCTAGAAAGTTCAGGAAGAAGATAGAAACAGAAGCTAGGTGCTCTAATTTACGGTATTCTAACTGAGGGATAGAGAAATAATAAACCCCAGTGTTTCCTCTAAGCTGCCCACTTTAGCAATCACACTCCTCTTACACATTCTCGGCGCACAAGAAAAAAAACAATAAAAAAAAAAAAAAAACAATCAATGCAATAGGAGCATTCACCATAAGCTGAACTTCTCGAATAGTCGACTTAATTTGGTTGAGTTGACTCACATCTGGACATCTTAAAAGTTGACCCTCCCACCCGGCAGGTGTGCGACATGCAAAACTGGTCTCTCATTTGCTTATTCTATGGGTTTAGAAAAGCACACACTGCTGTTGGCATTAAAAATTGTATTAAAGCTGGATTAAATAAACAAACAACAGCGACTGTCCTCATCGGAAAGAAAGAGGAACTACAAATAAGACAGAGACCATTAAAGCTACGGTGTACATTTTATAAACATCTGCAGGTCTCAGGAACTAATGGTGCCTTCATGTGGTCTTGTTACTATAGTAAATACCAAAAGCTGACATGAAAATTGCTCATCAATACCCACTCATGTCATAATTTCCACTGGAAAGCTTATATGATACCTGACTGCCAAGATGGGTTAAACTTTGACCTTTCAATATGGAAGAAAGCAGAAAAAAGACTCTGTATGGGGAAAACTGCATCGTTGAGCATTCTCTCCTGTTGCGTTTGTAGCCACACAATGCTGTGACATGTGTTTTTTAAAGAATATATATCACCGTTTAAACCTGAGGTATTTTTTAAATAATGTTTGATTTCATCAGATGCACGCTAGAAGTCAGTCGATTCATTTGATGCATCCTCTCCTCTTCTTTCTATAGCAGATGAATTAGGACGTCTATAACCGTCTTTCCCAGTAGCAGGTCAGGATAATCTTTGGATCCAACATGTTTCTCTTCTCTAACACAACAAAAGCACTTGAACACGTTGCGCTGGTAATTTCCACTTTACAAGTGGAAAGGATCACCTTTACCAGACCACATGAACGCAGCTTAAGCTATCAGGATATTTATTTGAGTTTATTAAAGCTACACTCTCGCCTAAAACATCCAGCATCACTCCATTTCCCATGATGCATTGTGGGTCAAAGCAAAATGCTCAATCTCAGACAGCAATAGCAGCAACGGTTGCAAAAATGGTGGTTATTACATGTATATATTACACTTTCTACGACCCAAAATTAATCATTCTGGCGAAAATGTAGCTTTGCTTAAATCAAATACCTGCTTGATTGAAGTTCAGTGAATTTACAAAGAAAAAGATTTGTCATCTCCTGAGACCCAATAACTTTTTTTTTTGAGACCTGAAAATGTTTTTTTTCATAAGATGTGACAACTTATTTCCTGAGGTCGTCCTAAAATGTAAAATGTACAAAATATTGGCTCTTAAAGGCATGGAGCTGATCTAGAGGAACACTGACCTTTGCAGGCAGAGGTGTAAAGAAATACTGCAGAAACAATGACCTCTACAGGCTGAAACAGAAACTATGAAAGTCCTGCCATCTACAGGTAGATACAAACTACAGACATCATATATGAAGGGGTTTTAGCAATGTAAAGAACACAACTTACTTGTTTAATTTGCAGTGTGCAGAAGGTGGCTGGGGAAAGGCAGTCTTGTGTTTTGGGTAACGTTCCTCTGGGTTGCTTCAAAAAAAGCCATTTAAAACTTCTACATGCAGGCCACCTACACAGTAGAAACACAGTAGATATCAGATTATACATAGAAAAAAAACATTTTATGCAACGCAGCTCATAAAAAGAGGAAATAACTCGCATAATTGAGCATTACCTTATAAATTATAACATTCTAGGTCTGAGCTGCTGAAACAAGACCATCTCTTAAGTTCTGTTCACACTGGATAATTATTCGCTACAGCTTTCAGAGTGAAAAGACTAATCATTTGTTTGAATTTTCATTTATTGGTTAAGTGTGAAAAAAAATCATTCACTGATTTAAAGCTACCACGCCCAAACCACAAAAACTAAGCAGTGTCTGATATTTTCTCAGAAAATCATGCTGCTTGGCTTCTGATGCTGGGATTTAGCTTTGATTCTTGTTCTTTGCTGTGCAGCTGTTAGCACTTTGACCACTACCTCTTTTTTTTTTCTTCCTCTTCATCTTTAATTCGTATCAAAAAGCTTGTACACTTTGTGGTACCGAATTAATCATGAACTCAGTTGGATCTGCTGCAGAAACAAGTCATGCTGTCTGGAATCTTTCTGCAACGTGGCTTGTTCAAATCCTTGATTTACAAAATCATAGACAGTGCATTGGGCTTTACTTTTTGTTGTTTTAATAGGAGGGAACTTCTGGCACATTCAGCTTCCCAAAGTTCTGATGTAATACAAACAGGGATTTCCATTAAATGCGATTCTAAAGAGAATAAAACATAAATTACTCTATTTTTAATAAATTTCTTTTACAGCGTTAGCACAATAATGTAAGTTCAGACTGGACTTTCTCAAAACCTTCTCTAAACATATTGTCGTCATCTGTAATTTAAACCAAGGCTTGCACTATAAGCAAATTGAAGACTTTCTCGTGTAAATGCTGTAGTTTCTTCAGCAAAGTCTAAGCAAGTTAAACATAACTGAGCTTTTCTTTTTGGGTTTAAAGAGACAATAGTTGACGCAAAACCGCAATAAAACTAAAAACGCTAATTTAACGGGATGGAAACTGAATTTACTATGATTTCTCCTGGATGCGTTTCTGTTTAACGAGCAGCTGCTTAAACTGTCCGCATGTATCACAAAGAAAAAAGAAAGACTTGAATGATCAGCGTCTCAATCAACCAGAAACAAACGAGACAAACACACGTCTGCAGCCGCATGAATCACCGTCAGACAGGGACTCACTGACTTTACGCGTCTCCTCCGCACTGTGCGTAAAGCGCACTGGACTCTCCGAGAGCAGCAGCCACCGTGAAGGGACCGGAGGAAGGAGAACCTCCAGGCAGCAGGTCCAGGTTCTGGTTCTGAAGCTGCAAGATGGGAGAAAAAATTCGTCTTAAACAGGCGGTGGTTAAATTTTCAGTCTTAAAGAGGGTCCAGCGTGGGTAAAGATGTAGAGATTCCCTCCCAGACAAAGCAACAGGTG
Organism: Jordanella pulchra; assembly: GCA_034780135.1. Classification (NCBI taxonomy): domain Eukaryota; kingdom Metazoa; phylum Chordata; class Actinopteri; order Cyprinodontiformes; family Cyprinodontidae; genus Jordanella; species Jordanella pulchra. The sequence goes on along the minus strand of JAUZNJ010041258.1, from coordinate 2,546 downwards.
TGTACGTGTCCCTGCGTGTCGCGCACGTGCCGGTTTGTCCAATCAGCGTGGAGGGCGAACTTCTACTATAACTTGAGCTCACCCGAGGACATGTCCTCCTCCTCCAGCTTTCTATGGGATGTTAGAGCTTCTTAGATGAGAAATCCTGTTCAGGGATCCATATCATCCACATTCCCTGCATTTAAACCTTTAAAATCGAGATCAAGTTTGAGCTAATCATTATGTGCAGCTGAATGATGTCTTTTATTATTATAAAAAGGTAAACGATATACGAAAATATAGAGATTGCGTTAAAAATATAAAGTATACCAAATCAAGCTGAATTTATAAACCTTAAATTGTTCCACAGAGCCATGATCAGGAAATCAGCTGTAAGTTTTATGCAAACATAACTGTTTTTTTGTACACGTACTGCACCTGCAAGACAAAGCAAAAGTTTAATGGAAGATGCAGTGGAATAGTAGGAGAGGATAGTCTGATCAGATTAAATTATTTTGTATGTAATGTTTGGAAGAAGGATCGTTTCAAAAATACCATCAAAATAAGTTGGATGTTAAAAACATGGCTGCCTTGTGGCAAATGGGTTTGTCAGACTTTATATAACTGAAAAAAAATATGAGTGAAGAAATGTTCTGGGATGTTTCAGATAAAAATCCGAAGATTGAGTCGATTTTCCAAAACACGGAGAAAGAAAGCAAACCAACTGGAGCAGGCTAGTCCATCATCAGACCTGTACTGGGTTGGAAAAGTTCTGGTAGAACCAAAGTTCCGTGTTTATAGAGGGGCCCTCAGAACCTTCTAGGTTTGACTCTTTGCCTGCCAGAGAACAGGCTTTGACTCTGTGTGTCTGATACTCTCTTTTTACCAAAACTTCATTTGTGGATTCATTTAATTTCTTCACATATGTGGAATAATGAGGTTGTTGACAACATATGAGGATCATTTGATGCATATGGAAATATTACAATTATGCTGACAGAGGAAAATGTTGATTATGAGGTGATCCTTAAGCATTTATCTGAAAACATTTTCCCACTACTGAAGCTTTATGAGCTTTAACTGTTAAAAAGGTCAAATTTATTAACTTAACACAGATGTCCATCTGTTTCTTAAACCACTGATACTATAAATCAAAAACGAAAATAAATGACTTGGTGCAAAGAAACAGATCCAACCCCTCACCTCCACCCACCACACATTCAGGTAAGTTAACCTGTAATCTGACAGCAGGTCAGTTAATCTGCAGCAGCAATTAGGAATCTAATTCACAACGTGAAATACCAAAAGAGTGACACATTAACCGTGGAGGATGAGCAGATGGATAAAGATGGACAGAAAGACACACGAGGGGGCGTGCAGGTGGAGCAGTGGTTAGCGCACACGACCCATGTACGGAGGCCTTAGTCCTTGACGCGGGCGACCCAGGTTTGAATCTGGCTTGTGGTCCATGTCTCACACCCTTTCCTGTCAGCCTACTTTCAGAAAAACAAGCCACTAGTGCCGTAAAAAGCTCAAATGGGACAGTAGGAAGAGAGGGGAGGAAAGAAAGTGAAGGAGGGGAGCTTGACACCAATTTACATCCATCTATCCATCAGGATTTCCTCTCTGTGACCAATAACCTTTGTCAGTTTTAAAACTTCCTTTGACGAAGACAAATATTATAGGTTAACTTTAAATGTGTTACTTTAATTAGAGTAAGAGTCAACAGATGATTGAAGCTGAGGTTGGTAACAGAGGTTGTGTGTAGGAGGGTCCATCAGCAGGTCAGACCATCAGTTCTTCTTTATGCAGCTCAGCTTCATGCTGAGTTCTAATTTGCAGCCTGCAGGTCATGACGCCATCCATGAATTAAAAATGGAGCATGCAGGCTACCGTAGTTCACCTTCTGGCAGGCAGCAGGTCAGAGGATTACTGGGACACTATATATATATATATATATATATATATATATATATATATACAGTATATATATAGTAAAGTAATTATATTTATGTTTTAATTTTTTATATACTGCGGTTGATTTGACATTGATTAATTAGGTGCAAAGCTGTAAAAATTAGAAACGATAGAATTTTACTTTTATTCAATTCATTTCTATAGCAACATTTCACAACACACGTCATCTCAAGGCATTTTATAGAAACTATTCAACCAGCTTACACATTCAGATTGGTTCAGAGTTTTCTATCTAAGGAAAACCAGCTGAATGCATCGATTCATTGACTCGACAGCAATCCCTCACACCAAGCATGCATGTAGCGACAGTGGAGAGGAAAAATCACTTTTAACAGGAAGAAAACTCCAGCAGAACCAGGTTTAGTGTGAGCGGCCATCTGCTGAGAAAGACTGGGGTTTAAGGACAATAAAGCAGACGTACAGAAAGAAGCAGAGATATAAAAGGTAACAGTCATCCAGCTCCACAGGCGGCCCCATCCAGGAAAGACACAGCCAAGCAGATGAGCTCCAAGCCAGCTCCCGTGTCACAGGATGAAAGAGAACATATCCAGTTAGTCACAGTAAGAGAAACAGGACTACACTGAAAAACA
>JAUZNJ010041256.1:0-10087 GCA_034780135.1 Jordanella pulchra | reverse complement strand
GTGTTGCTGGTGCCTATCTCCAGCTGCGTTTCAGGCGAGAGGCGGGGTAGACCCTGGACAGGTCGCCGGTCTGTCGCTGGCCAACATGTTCTACGTGAACGGTCTAACACGGTTAATATGTGGATCACTAAGAAGGTTCTTACAAATTGTTTAAAATATTCTGGATCACTTGGAAGGAGTTATGAGTTCTAAATTAACAAAGCGGTTCTTAACGTTTTTATTGAATGTTCTAGATTAGAAAATATACTAAATGGGTTAAAATGTCGATATTCTAGATCACTGAATGTTTTCGGTTTCTTTCAGATGTTCTAGCTCACTTTGTGTTCTATTGGTTTAATAAAGATGGTTTGACAGCTTTAAATGTTCTCTATATTGTAGATACATAAAAACATTGTAATGGTTACAATGTTCTAGATCACTGAATCTGTTCTATTGGTTCACTTGGGATGCTCTAGATTAATAAATAACTTCTATTGTTTTTTAAGATGTACACTGAAGTCATTTATTGGTTTAATGAAGATGTTTTAGATCACCAAATACGTTCTATTGGTTTATTTAAGATGTTCTAGAAAGCCAAAAACAGTTCAAATAGAAGGTTCTAGATTCCTGAATATAATCCATCAGTCTATCAAAATATTCTAGATCACCTGGATGCCTTTGATTGGTTTCATTAAGGATGTTCTAGATAACTACTATTTTATTGAAGATGTTCTGGAAAGCTGATTATGTTCTACGGTTTATTCAAGATGTGTTGGAATGTTGCTTACGTTGTTTTGGTTTATCAAATATGTTCTCCAGCACTGACTCTTTTCTTCTGGTTTATCTGGATGATCTAGATTTCTGAATATGTCCCATCAGTTTGTTTATGTTCTATCAGTTTATTAAACATGTTCTAGATGGCTGTTCTACCTTTGTTCCCCGCCCACCTGTCACCAAGGGAACGTTAACCTAACCTGTTAGTCCATCTTTTTCTGCTAAGCTCCATCTTATGTTCTAGCAGAGAACTTATGTTCTAGCGTGTGTGAACTCAAAGAATCTTCGTGAACCTGTTCCTGAAAGGAATGACTTCCATCTCGGATTCCCTCCTACTGAGTTCTGCTCTTCACATGGTTCTGTTTAGAACCGAGAAACAGCTCCATGTGGAACCTTCTCCAGCTCCTGAACTTCTTCCTCCTGATGGTGGATCTAGAGGTTCTCCCTGGACCTCTGACAAAGCGGGGTGTTACTTACCCAGACCCAGACCTGACCCGGTTTAGAACCAGACTCCCTGGTAGTAAAGAATATAATGGTCCAATCTTGAGGGAACCGAACTGGACAATCGGGAACAAATGAAAGAATGGTGCAGGTTCTGATCTTAGAAGTGACTCTGAACCGGACTGGAACCTCCCAGAAAAGAACTCAGAACCAGGAAATGGTTCCTGCAGGTTCCTTCTGCAGATCTAAACCTGAAACTGTGGATGTTGACGCACTGGAATGGATCATAATGTGGCTTTATCAGAACCTGCAGGCTCGGTTCTACTACCAGCCCCCACGACCCCCCCACAGGGCTGGTCCAATCAGGAGGGTCTCTCTCTGATGGTGTGAAGCCTACGTGCACGCACTGCTGTCACTGTCATACATGTGCAGGTTCGGGCGCGCGCACACACGCGCCGGCTCGGTTCGGCCGCCTGGGGATGGATTCGCACAGATAGCAGCACGTCGATCAACGGTCAATCGATGCCGTTCATCAGCAGAGGGATCACGTGACTGCGGCGGGGCCTGTGACACATCTGGCGCGAGCAGCCACGGTAGCCCACTTCCACTGCGGGGATGTCGGTCAGTGTGTGCGCGTGCACCGCAGCAGGAAAATAGGACACGCGCCCGCATCAGCTGGGCGTGCACGCGCGGCCCCGTGTAGTATGTGTAAGAGGGACACGCGGGTACAGCCCGTGTTCGTGCGCGCGCGGTGCAGATGCGGACTCACCTCTGCTCAGGCTGCTTCGGTCCATGTACATCGCGCAGCAGAAGACGAATCCGGTCATTAAAGAGACGTTGCGCGGGGAGAGCGGCTCCCCCGGTCCACAGCAGAACAACCCGAACCACACACCGGCCGGTTCCGACGGTCCGAACCGACAGGGGGCCGCTTCAGGACGGATCAGGCAGCGGATCCGCGCGGGTTGGTTCTGCCCGGTGCGCGTGCGGCGGCGGCGCAGAGGGAGGGGGCGGGGATGCTCTCCCTCACTCGCTCTTCCTCTTCGGTTTCCATGACAACAAATTAAAAGGTGACAGGTGATCACGTGGTGTCATTCAGCTGAAACATTGCTGCGGAAGATTTACAGCAGGAATCTCTGACAGAATCGGTTCTGATTCTATGAGCAGAACTTTACTGAACGTCCAGGTTTTAGACGGAGCGGTTCTGCTTAAACAGAACTGGGTCCTCTGGTTCGGTGCAGCTCACATCCGGCAGGGGGCGGACTGGCCGGACCACAGTCCTACATCACTGCAGATGACCTTCTGACCCGCCTACAGCCAGAACCGAACCAGAACTGACACTGAACGTTTGGAGAATAGAGTTCTGATCCGAGCTGAATCTGAACATCCAACCAGAACTCTTTGGACTGATCAGAACCAGTTCAGTGTGAGGAAACAAACAGAACACAGCCTGTAAGTAGAACATGTTCGGACCGAACTGATGATGTTCAGGCTGCTCCTGCATTCACTGACCCTGATCAGGGTCCCCAATGAATCATAGGCATCTGAGAGTCCGGGGTCCATCATCATCATCATCATCATCATGAGCTTCTGCTTCAGACATGGAGACGCTTTCTGTCCTAAAGGCACAAGTCCTGCACAGTCCAAACCCGGTACCAGAGACACCAAGGGAGCTTCGGGAACCTGACGTTAGAGTCTGGGTAACCAACAGGTTCTGCTGATGGAAAAGCTTGGAGTCGTCAGCAGAACTGAGAGACAGGAACAGGAGTCTGAGCTAAGGAGGAAATGTGAGAAACCAGCTGGAGGAGAAGAAGCCAACTGGACCCATCAGCACCAGCTGAGGCGCCACGCTCTCAGACTGGGTTGTTGCATCCTGGACATGGTGCTGGAACGTTCCCAGGCGAACAGCAACAGATGTTCCACTCAGTCACTGATGATCTGGATCTCCTGGGAGCAGGACGGATGGAGGTCAGAACCTCAGCAGAACCTTGTGATAAAGTAAATGTTTAGGCTGATGATACAGGTTCCCTTCAGGAACCAAAGAGCAGAACATGCTCCGGTTCCATCCTGCAGGACTGACCTGTCCTCAGATGCTATCAGATGGACCCAAAGGGATGATTCTACAGCTGGTTCTGATTCAATCTGTTAGTTTTAAAGCCAAACTGCTTATTTTACTGTTTAACAAAACTCAATATTGAAGATCGGGTGAAACGTTTACTTCAAAGTCCTCTCCTGTCGTTAATTACCGTCTTGAGACAATCAGATTCTATGGATTAAAAAAAAGAAAAGCATCGTTTAAAATAAAATCCCTCTTTTTTGGGGTTCGCAAACCAAAGCCAGAAGTGTGATGTCACTCATTGGCTAGCCAACATGGCGGATAAACACGCTGCAACGGATAGCATTAGCAACGAAAATACTGATGGATCTTCAAAAAGTGAGCGTATGTCAATGGATGACGAACAGAATCTGGTCGATAATCAGATCCCAACCAGCCTGACTGAGACAACATCAACCCCTCTGGTAAAGAGCTGCTGGGGCTCGACATTAAAGGCGGGACTAACAGGGTCAGTGTCATCAGGGCAGAACCAATCAGATTACTACAGATGTGACACAACAACCCCCCAAGCGACATTCTCTGTTTTTGGTCATTTAATATCCATGAAACATGCCATGCCGAGAATAGCAACACATTTTTAAAAAAGAAATGATGCTAAAGCTAAAGGTTTTATATTTAATCAGTCTCACATATGACATCATCAAAGCATCACTACATTGTGGTCGCCATCTTGCTGCTATGGTAGCAAAAAAGCAGAAAGGCGCTGGGAGTGATGAATGGTAAAGACCCGCCTACCATGCTGTGATTGGTCACTGAATCCTGGCTGGACAGGATTGGTCCAGACATCAGCAGGCTTTCATCACAGCAGGTGTTAAAATGACATGTTTTCAACCACTGGGAAGATGAGGTCCAAGTGGATCAAGAGTTTGAACCCAGTGGTGCTGATACGGCTCAGCCGACGTGAACGTGTTTAGCTATTTATAGATACTACTGTAGCCTTGCTAGCTATCGACAGTAACATATATTAATCAATCTGTTGTGTATCTCCCTTAGACCCCACAATGAAAACATCATTCAACAATAACGTCCAGCATCCTGGGGGTCACAGCGCTTCACTGACTGCAGTTCTTCTACACAGTGTGAGCAGATCCAGATCTGTGCAGATGTTTTAACTTCTGTCCCAGTGCCCCATAAATTGAAACAATATCCTGCATTTGACTTGGTCAGATTATGAACATTTGCATTAAAAGAAGAAGTATAAAAAAACCTTCCTTCATTAGCTGCCTGCTGCAGCAAAAGCAGAGAGAGGATTTTATTTTATTAAAATCTAAAGAAAACTAAGCTTAAAGAAAATGAAAAAGCAGCAGTACATGCTGTGGGACGGTTTAAATATGGGTACAGCAGGGAGGTGAAGTTTGTTGAAGCTTTTCTGTGAGGGGAGAGTGAAAAGCTTTCCTGCTCTGTCCCTCCTTGTTCTGTTCTTCAGGATAAAAATTTCCCTTTATCCGCTTTCTGTCCTGAACTCCTATCAGACGTCAGGTTTACTGTTTATTGAAATGTTTTATCGTTTTATTATTCCCAGTCTACTCCACCTCTACGTGTGATTCCAACCGAGGCAGCTGCGTCTCTCTCCGTCCTCTAGACTTTGGTTTTGTTTTGATGCCACTGGATGTGTCCAATGCAATGCTACACCGGTCCCGTTACAGATAACACCAGAACTTCATGGATAAAAACAAAAACACCGTCTTCTTAGCTTCACGTCCCGATGTGACTTCACCGCTCCTTTTGGCCGCAGCCGAAGCATTCAGGTTCTAAGGCGGCTGCCATGGTGCCTTCAGCTGAACAATGTGAACCTTTTTTTTGTCCTCCATTTTTAATAACTGCATCTTTTTTCATGCATGTCAAACTGGGTCATTTATTCATTTCTACCAGCACCCCCTCCTGCATTTACACTGACGGGGGTTGGAGGCATTGATTTACTAAGGGTTGCCATGACCACCCCTGACCCCTCATCAAGCTCCGCCCCTGGATGCAACCAAACCTTGAATGATAAACAGGGGAAGTCATGAAGGTCAGAAACTGATGACCCTCTTTAGAAAAGAAATGGCAAAATCAAAGCAAACTGGATTTAGTTTAATAAATAAATGTTTAGTTTCCTGCGGAACTAACTAACACACCCTGCTAGCAGCAGAAGGCTGACCTCTGACCCACCATTCAAACAGTGACGGAGGGGCTCAGGCAGGAAGTTTGGGGGCGGGGTCAGGATTCACAGGGCCTCAGGCTGCCGCCACAGTCAGTCAGAACCAGAACCTCAGAGTCCGGCTGATATCGAGCTGCGTCATTCTGCAGCGAATAGAGACACTGGATAAGCTTCACCAGAGGTCAAAGGTCATAAATCAAAGCAGATCCTTCCTGGATCTCTGCTCGCCGTCCCAGAGGACAGAATAACTCCGCCCTGCGCTGCGGCCGACGTTCAGAAAAACAAACGAACCGCAGCCAAAAATTACAGCAGGAAAAGCAGGAGTTCAGGCGGGAGTCACCGGATCCGGAGCCAAGACACAGTCACACACACCCAGCAGCACTTTCTATCTGTGTGAGGACCGCCCTACGTCTCTGCTCCCAGGAACCAGAACCGCTCCTCCTGAGCCCCCCCCACGCACACACACACCCTGGTCCCATCGCTGACCTCCTCATTCACGCCTGACCCTGTGCGTGTTTGGGGGGGGGGGGGGTTCCATGGACCTTCAGAATGTCTTCCAGCTGCTCCAGAACCAGCCGGCGTATCCCTCCACTCCCCGGCACCGACCGCAGGCTGCAGCTTCAGCAGAAACCAGTTTCCATCTGGTTTCAGTCTTTGCTGTTTTTGGGTCCAGTTCAGAAGCAGCACCAACAGCTTCAGAACATCTCAGACTTTTATCTGAACCTTTGCTCTTTGTTGCTTTAATTGGACCCTCCAGCCTTCCTGGTTCTGCTCATTATTGAAATGTTTCAGATTGTCAGATTTCCAGGTTTTCCTAATTTTTGGTTCTGGTCAGTTTGGACCTGGAGCCTCATTGTTGATTGTGTTCTGATCAGAACTCTAAGTACTAATCTGTGGTTCTGATTTGATCAAAGAACTTCTAATTTATTCTAAACACTGAGACCCAAAGAAGTTCTGAAAGCAGAAAGTGGAAGGGGCTTGGATCCAACATCTGCTGATGGATCAAAACCTTTGTTGTCATGGTTACCATAGAAGGGGTCAGAACCTAACGGATCAGAACCGGAGTCGGACGATGATGAACAATCTGTCCTGCTAAAGAAATTCATGGATCAACAGGAAGATCCGGTTCTTCTACCATGAGTAGAACCAGTGCACAGAACCTGATATGCAGAACCACAGAGTTCTGACAGAACCAAGAGAGCACACCAGAACCCCACATAACCTGAAAGTGGTTGTGGATCGACTGGGTGTCGGATCATTGTGTAACGGGTCATGTAACTCAGCATCATGTGACCCGGCTGCAGCTAACGAGCCTCTCGGCTAATTAGATTCTTTCTAATGTGATGAAGGGCGGAATCCGACCCGCTGCCAGGAGACCAGAACCAGACCCGGTTCACAGGCTGATCAGAACTAGATTCTATGTAAAAAACACCAAAAATCATCTAAAATGGCAGAAGGGTCAGCAGGGCCAGAACCACGGTCCAGAGCTATGGTCCAGAACCTGGTGGACTTAACATATATCAATTCAGTTCATTTCTAAACCTTCAATTCACAACACGTCAACTCAGGTCACTTTATAGATCCAGATCAACCAGATCATCCAATCAGATTAAAGGTTTAAAGTTTTCTATCCAAGGAAAACCAGCTGATTGCATCGATTCATTGACTCGACAGCAATCCCTCACACTAAGCAAGCATGTAGCAACAGTGGAGAGGAAAAACTCCCTTTGAACAGGAAGAAACCTCCAGCAGAACCAGGCTTAGTGTGAGCGGCCATCTGCTGAGGAAGACTGGGGTTAGCTAACGGTTAGCTAGCTCCACAGCTAACTGTTAGCTAGCTAACTGTTAGCTAGCTCCACAGATCCATCCTGCTCAGATTCCTCTCTCCGTCTCCTCCTCCTGTCCTCCATGTTTTAGTCTCTCGTCGTCTCCATCCTGCTTCATATAAATCAGTGATTATCAGGCTGAGGATCAATCATCTGAATCAGACAGATGGTCAGACCTAAACCCTGTGTGGTGGAGCAGGAGACACGCTGCAGCTCCAGGATCTCTGCTCTCTAGACATCCAGTCATCAGAGACTCACCTGTCCTGTGGGGGGCGCTGTTGCAGCTGTGTGCTGCAGTGTGGAGGTGATAGGAGAACCTCATGGCGCTGAACTGGCTGGAGAAGGTGGGAGGATGGCGGCCGACGCCCAGCAGGGTGCTGCGAGGTCGGTTCAGCTGCATGCCAGCACCTGTAGACGTACCTGAGGCCGGGTCAAAGGTCACCGTGGCTCTGTCTCAGATCATCATCCAGATCTCACCTTCAGTGCTTCTTCAGTCACTTTGTGTCTCAGAGGAACCCAGACAGAGAAAAGGTTCTGATGTTCTCTGCTGGATCCCATTCGGACCCAAAGTCCAGCGTCAGGTGGTTCCGACTGGAGGTTCTGTCCCCACTGGGCTGTCCTGGTGTCTCTCCCTCATCCTCCCTCTCTGTCCCCCATCCTTCTGTCTCTCTGTCAGTCTTCCAGGAGGTTCGAGGTTCCGACTTTCCTGGACTCCATCTCTGTCTCCACGGAAACGGTTCAGATCAGCTGACTGGGCCCGCCCCCCCAGCTGCTCTGGGATCAGATCTGAGGAGTCCTGAAGGGGAGAAGCCGTCTCTGCTAGTTTGCTTGCTCAGCTCTCCTCCCCAGGAGGTCCGTCTGTGCTCCGGGTTCTGCTCTGGTTCTGGTTCCGTCTCCACCTTTAAGATTCCAACTCCTGAAAGTCTTCAGTTTTATCCAGACTGCGGCTCGGACGTCTCTGAGCAGCTTTAAACTCTGCGTTAGAGCTCGACCCGAGGAGCAGACTGAGCCCAGGACTCCTCCTCCTCCTCCTCCTCCTCCTCCAGACATCTGATTCCCCCCCCCCCCCCGCCGTCTGGTTCTCATTTTCTCCACTTTTGGTTTTTTCTGGAATCTGGAGGAAAAGGAAAACCGGGGAGCAGAATTCCAGCAGAACTTTTTCAAAGCAGCTTCATTTTTCTTTTTATGCAGTAAAAGCTCCCTGACCGGGTCAGAACCGGGTCTTTAATCAACCGAGACTATAAAGAGTCTGATCTTCTGACACCTACTGGCCTTCATTGAAATAACATCTAGTTAGTTGGATCCGATCTGATGCTGCAGATTCTGGGGCCTTAAGTACAAAGAAGATGATCAATATTTAACTTGGAAGATTAAATATTTAGCACGCTGAAAACTATTAAGCTGGAAATCTAAATATTTTTTATAGAACTTTGATATTTATACATGTATGACTGACAGTAAAATGACTTAGAAAAACGAAATAACCAAAAACTGTACTACTGTTTGTCAGGGAGGAGATCAGCAGTATGTTTATGGCTCAGAGTCTCCGTGAAAAGTGAAATACCACCTTAATAACAGTGTTTAGAAAACCACCAAGGCTGACACCCGTGGGTCCGTGAGCACCGTCTCATGTCGCCGTTTTCGGTTGGAAACTGGCCTTCGGTGCCCAGACGGCGTGCCAACGTATAGCTTCTGGTGGAGGACATCATTGGTGTAGACACTTGTCAATCAAACATATTTGACTCATAGGGAAACACCCGCCCACTGTGGGAGGTTTGTGTCAAAATAATGGAAAAAAAAAAAAAAAAAAAGACATGCTTCAAAACTTTTTGAACTTAAATAATGACTTTGAATTGAAACATTCCCGTTAACATTTGGGTTTTTTTGTTTTTTTTAATTTGAACTTTTCTCTTAGTTTGAATTCTTTTTTTTATTGAAGCAACCACTTTGGGATTGAATGATTAAGACACAAATGTCCTACTCATGTCTGGCCTAAACACAAATTACTTCAAAGTCTTTCAATAAAAGTGTTTAAATGCAATTTATTAAGTGTCAAATATATTTTGCATTCAAAAACTTTCTATGATAAAAAAACCTTTTGTTGAGGTGACTTTTATTGATTCATTTTTTTTGTTTGAAGCAACTTCTTTTTTGATTGAACTATAAAGACACAAACGTCCCATTATATGGTTCAAACAAAAAAAAATCTTACTTCAGTTAAAAAATGGCATCAAAACAACAAAATCTTCACTCCTATCACAACTAAGATGTTTAAAGAAGAACAAAAGAAGACCATTTTGGGGGCCAAACATCATGTCACTAAAGTCTGACATTATTTTCTGAAACTTGGCAGCTTTGATTTGTAGATGAATTTCCTCCCAGTGTGACGAGGCTGGACTCAAAGGGCCGATCTATTGCAGCCAACTAAAGGTTTTTTCCCAGATTTGAAGGATGAACATGGAGCACTCTTCAGGTTCTGGTATTTCCCAGAGATTTATAGCAGAGTCAGAGATTGATCGGGTTGGACCAGCAATGGCAGAACAGCTCTGATTATAAATTTTAATTATCGTTTCTATGACCAAAAAAAAAAAACCACCTTTTTTTTTCCTCTTGGTGCAGCCCCCCCCCCCCACTGTCTGACCTTCTCTTGTGGAGACTCTCTTCACATACCTTCCACCCTGAATTATGAATCTGGTCGGCTGGTGTCTCAATTCAATGTTTACATAGCGTCAAATCTCAACACACGTCATCTCAAGGTTCTTCACAAAGACAGTTCATTCAAATCACACAGACAGATTAGTTAAAAGTTTTCTA
>JAUZNJ010041255.1:0-10088 GCA_034780135.1 Jordanella pulchra | reverse complement strand
GTTGAGATAATGTTAAATTATTAGTCACTACAACTTAAGTTGAGTTAGCAGAAATAAGCATTCAAAGTTGAGATAATATTAAATTATTAGTCACTACAACTTAAGTTGAGTTAGCAGAAATAAGCATTCAAAGTTGAGATAATATTAAATTATTAGTCACTACAACTTAAGTTGAGTTAGCAGAAATAAGCATTCAAAGTTGAGATAATGTTAAATTATAAGTAACTACAACTTGAGTTAGGGTTACTTGAGTTGAGATAAGTTAAAAATGAAAGTTGAACAAACTTAAAAGCAAAACTTAAACAGTTAAGTTGAATTCCCTAACTTAAAATCAGCATGAAGTTTGTTGCCTTACAATTTTAAGTTCTGCCAACTTTTTTTTTTTTACAGTGAAGTATTGTCAAAGGAAAAATCAAAACAGGGTTGAGAAAAAAAAAACTTTACGTCAATTGACTTTAAAAGCTTAGATCTATTAAGTTTCCATGGAGTCGGAAGATAATTTAGTCATTATCACTTTTTTTTAGTTCTTTTAATTCAAGTAAATAATGGAAATATTAACTGTAAGGGGCAATATGAGATTGTTGAACAAAGGTGCAATGCTCAGAAGAGAAGAATTACTTGAGCTTTCAGAGGTTATCTGATCTGAGAAAACTTTTGCTAAACACGATCTAATGCAGATAACCTGTTATGGTAGGCATATACAGTGGTGTGGCAAACTTTTCAAAAGAACAAGGAATGATGTTCATCTGTGGGTCTCATTGACTCTGAATTGAGATTCTTAATATTTTTTCTCTTATTTCAACATAATCTCATTTAACTTTTCAAATATTTGTTAAAGTTTCAATAAAATACTTATAAATGTTATCTTGAACAAAGGCAAAGTGTACAGTGGACCTAAGAGACAGTAATTCATTTAAAACAGCCAAATACTACCAAAATTTATGTCTTCTGCATCCTAAACCAGAAGAGGTGGGTAGTAGACATTTAGCTGAGTAACTTTATTTGAAGAAAATACTTTTATGCAGTACTTTTTAGTTGTACTTGAGTAAAAACATGATGAAGTGAGGTTGCTCTTGAGAAAAAAAAATTCTCGTTACTCTACTCATTTTTGCAACTTCACTCAATGATAACCACACTTGTCTTACATAGAAATACATCAAACACTTACAGCAAATGTTCAGGTTTTTTTTTTACAATACTCAAGCTTCTTTGTTTTATTTTTTTTCTATGTGCTGGTTCTACTAGATCATCTGGAGGCCAAGTGAACATAAAGTAAACAGTGTATTGTATGCTAGAGGGAGAAACTAACCCTATTCTGATCCATGAACATTACATACTTTAAACATCACCCTGCTTTTATAATTTAGAAGGGAGCAGTGGTAAATGATGGACAAAAAATTGTTCAAATATTGGGTGCTGCGGTGGTGCAGGGGTAAAGCAACGCGACTCATGTGCAGAGGCTTAGTCCTCAACATTGTTGTAAAAGTTTCGACTCCCCGCCTGGTGACCTTTTAAACATGTCTTGCCCCTCTCTCTAATCCTGTTTCCTGTCATACTTCCTGTCTGCAAAAAATAAAGGCCACTAGAGCCTAAACAAATGTTTTCAGATAATGTATCACACAACTTAAACTATATGTTTAATCCAAAAAGTTCTTCCTTTTTTCATTTAAATAGACTTTCAGCTTTTATTTCACAATATTTCACTTGTAGGATTTTTATTGAAAAGTCTGTCAGTTTTATTTTGTATATTTGTTTTTGCATTTTAAATATACTAATAAACAAAAGGACAATTAACAGCTTAACTATAACATGAATCTGACTGACATGCATTGCATGTGCTGGCACATTTTTGCCGGCACATCCCAGAGAAACAAGATGTTTACAACATTTTTACATGTGGATGATAATTTCTTCCCCCTGGAAAAGTGTATTGTTGGCTACATTGTGGGTTTATTATCTTAGGTTTCTGATTCAATGGTATATAGAGTTCTATAAATGGTCTATATTAGAGGAGGACCTTCATAGCCAACTGCTAAAGATCAGGTAGCTGATCGAAATGGATAAGTGTGGATACACCAAAAGCAATGTGCTTGAAGACAGAAACTGGGCAAGAGGCCCGTTAGCTGGCCTCCGCTTAGAACAGATCTTCACGAAAGACCCACACCACAACTGTCTTCCACTGTAACTTTCTCTTGGATGACAGAATGGAATATTTGCCATAACAAAAAAGCTGAAAGCTCAAGTTCTGCTTTGATTAGCTCCAAAGCAACATCTCTAAATCCAGCTAGGAGCTCATCTAGTAGTTTTGCAGAAGCAGAGTCAGAGTTTAACATACCTCATTGCAGTTTCTTTACTGTTACACATCATTTTTCACATGGTCAAAATCAAATACATTAAAAAAAAAGAAACTTAAGGAAGAAATCATAAACATATAATTAAAATTAAAATGACTCTAATTAAGAAAAACATTGAGAAGGAAAAGTTGAAACAGTTAAATGTTGTTTATTCAATGTGAGATCTCTCTCTTCAAAAGGTTTTTTAATCTATGATTTGATCTATTATACTCAAATTAATTAATGTTTTACAAAACCGGCTGCAACAAGAGGATTGATTTAGCATAAATGAGGCACCTCCCTCCAGCTAATTGAATTTTCACGTACACGTCACAGCAAAAATTCTTGGCATGGAGAAGCATATATTTTCAGTCTAACTTACTGGTTCAGTCTTACTTACTATCAGATTAAATACCTATAAGGTCATCTTAGTGGGGGATTTTTACATTTGAAGGTGATAGCTTAAATACAACCTACAATTTAGTCTTAGACTCAGTTAGCTTTGGTCAAAATTTGCATAGTCCCACACATTGTCATCCTCATACTTGAATTTTGTCCCAATATATGGCATTGAATGTGAAGAAATGAAAGAATTTCCTCATAACCCTATCCTATCTGACCACTTTTTAGTAACCTTGAGCATACTTTAAGAGAGTTCTCCCCCAAAGGAAGGTTTCACTTTAGCAGATTGTTATCAGATAATGCAATAATAGATCTTGAAGAATCTGTTCCAGTTTTGTATCTCCTCTGTTTTAGTAAACAACATAGCTGAGGGTAGCCATTTAACTTTTTTCCTGATTTTGTTGATAGGGTTATTTCTTCTCTAAGCACTGGTTTAGATCACAGAGCCTTCATGGAAAGCCCATGCTAAAGACCAAAAGCTAAGTCAGACCCAATTGCTAACTTAAAAACAACTTGCTGCAAAACAGACAGTTTGCTTAAATTCTCCAGCATCATGATTTATGACAGCTTCATCGATGAGATTCTGCTCGCAGCCTGAATCCACGAGAGCAGATAGGGAAATTGATTGAGATCGGAACATAAGAGTTGCAGGTAAGCTCAAGCGAGGAGAGTTTCTTTCGGAAGGATGGTCCGCCAACCTCCTCGCCTCTAATAGCGGACCGGGAGGTTTAGCCGAAGTGGACAGGTTGCAAGAAAATGCTAAGGTCAATTAACTCATCCAGAGAATGAGGTTGGTCACGGGTGGCTAATTCGTCTTTTACTTCATCCTTTAGCACCTATATATATATTAATAGGCACTCTTTAGCGGAGCTTGGTTCCATCCCGAAGCTGCGGCCTTAATGCGAAAATCTATTGAGAAATCTGCCACAGTGCGGTCATCTTGTTTAAGGTTCCATAGTTCCCGGGAATCGAATGTTTTATCTGACTCGTGACTGAAAACCTGTCTGAACTCCCTAATGAAATTATCAAAAGTGACTCCGTAGGAGGATGGATCTGGAAATCGGGCCTGAGCCCATAGCAAAGCTCGACCAGACAGCAGGGAGAAAACGTAAGAGATTCTTGCATCGTCATGGAAAAAGCTTCTGGATGAATGATTCAGCATGATAGATACTTGTCGCAGAAATCCCTTACATTTGCTTGGCTCTCCTGTGAACCGTTCAGGAGTGGGAGGACGGATCTCTGACTGCGCTGAAGAAAACACTGGAGGAGGCGCAGGGACAGGATCTGGAGATGGGATAGAGGTCACAGAACTGTGCAGGAAATGAGTTAGTTCTGAGAGCTGTTGGTTAATCCCGTTTTGGAGTCTGCTAAGTTCTTTCAAGACTAAATCATGGGTCTGAAGGAGAGTTTGTTGGTCTGATAATGCCCTCTGAAGCGTCTGCTGGGCTGATCTGTTTGGCTGAGTGTTCTGTCATGTTGGGTTTTTTTAAGCTCTGAGCCCACATGTAGAACACCAAGACAAAGAGCAAAATCAGATCAAAGTATTTATTTTAAGAGAAGTACACAGGAGCGAGGTGAGAGCCAGGTCCAGGGGGAAAACACCGGCTGAGGCAGTCACTGGGAGAGAGAGTAGATTGGTGAGTTCAAGGCGAGTTAGAAAACCAGAGTAGCAGAAGCAAGTAAGATTGCGTCTTACTGTTTCCAGGTTTTGAAGGGAGGTAATGGATGTCCGGGGTCCTTGTTTCCTTTGTGGGTCCAGGAGCAACAGAGGAGTGCGGTGGGAAACGAACAGGTCGGCTCATGTTGGTCAGAGACTAGAGGAGTGGTTCGGCTGCCAGTCGTGGGCAAAGGAGATCCAAAAGGACAATGGAGAGTTGGGTCTGAGTGTTCGGGCAACCAGTGGGTAAAAACCACGGCATCACGAGGAAAGGTTTTGCACAGGAAGGTAGCCAGGGTCGATGCAGTGAATCCTGACTTCCAGGGGATCACCTGAAGGCAACAGGGAAAAAGCACAGAGAAACAAGTTACTAGGAGAAGAGGGCAACGAGGAGAAAACTCAGAGATCTGACTCAGGAGGCTCTGTGGTACCAAAAGCTGGCAAACACTCGGCATCGATGACTTGGCAGCAGCTCCTTAAGTGCAGAGAGTTGATGAGGCTAGATTGATGACACCTGTGCCGCTGGGAGAAACACCGCACTCCAACCAGAACCTGGCGCCATCTGGTGGTGGAGGAAGGACAGGCGTACAGGAGAACAAAAAACCCACAGCAGAATAACAGAGAACCCGGGATCATGACACATGTTTGACCTGGAGTTGAATTATTATTTTTTTTCTAAAGTCTTATGTTTTGAGCTCAATGCACACTTTCTTCCCAAACAATATATGAAAGTCTGAATGTGCTTGAAAAGTTTCGTTTTAGAAAGGGAGGGGAAGAAACGTAATGTCCCCTGCCCTAATTCTTTGGCAATACCCACAGAATTTTTATCTCTGTGTTTTCCAGCATCATTTAGAACTGAAGAAGGCTATTGGATGAGAGGTGAAACTTCTTCTAGAAAACTTCACGTCCAGTTGTCTGAACTGAATTTTCCAAGCCTTACAATGACCTGGAGGACTCAGAACCTTTACAAATATGACAGTCTGAATGAATAATATCTAATTAAATATCACATTTATCAGCCTTACTGGCGTGGGCAATATGCTTAGCTATTATTATTTATATCTCATCATGGCGCAGAAACAGCTCTCGTGAAAGTCGCTAATGATATTCTGATGTCCTCAGATAATGGAATTTTATCTTTATTGTCCTGTTAGACCTCATTGCTGCATTTGATACAGTTGATGACAATATACTTTTAGAAAGGCTTGAGCATTGTGTGGGAATTAAGGGAACAGCACTAGGCTGGTTTAAATCTTATTTGTCTGACATATTTCAGTTTGTTCATATTAATGATAAATCTTCTTCAAGCTCCAGTGTTACATGTGGAGTACCACATGGATCAGTGCTAGGGTCAGTTTGCTTTACTTTACATATGCTCCTAATCGGCCGAATTATCAGCCTGGGATTAATTTCCATTGTTATTCTGATGATTTTCAGCTTTATGTGTCGCTCACAATATGATTCTGCTTGACGTTTCTTCCTGTTAAAAAGGAGTTTTTCCCCTCCACTGTTTCCACATGCATGCTCGGTGTGAGGGATTGCTGTAGAGTCATCAGAAAAAATGCAAACAAAAATCCAGTTTCGCTACATGCTGATGTGCCTCCAGGAGGAGGCTGCAGGTCAATGACCTGATCCAATCAGCTGGTTTTAGTTAGATAAAAAAGTTTTAATGGTGTCAATGTTTCATCTGATTGAATGGCCTTGAGATTACATGTGTTGTGAAATGCTGCTATATACATTTTTTTTATTATTTATTTTTTTCTTATTAAAAAAAAGAGAAAGAAATGCCGCTACATTAACAAACTGGTTAAAATTCAATTATGCTGTGAAACCTTTATATTGATGCTGAGTTGAATACCTGATCTAAATCAATATAAAGGTAAAAGAGACTACCACCACAGGACAAAAGTTAGTTTCAAAGTAATGGCATGCTGGTGGAGAGACATAACTTATAAAGGAACTTACCAAGAAGTCACACCAGTTTATCTGGCAAGTCCAGCAGGGCTGGAGGCTCCGATGATGCTTCACTCTGAAGCACCATTTAAAATGCAGTGTGGGGACAGAAAGACCGTATTTCATCACTCCTCTAAAAACAACAGCTGCTATTCTGTTTCACTATGTACTTTTGTTAATTAATTAATTAATTAATTAATTAACTAATTGTTACATATTAATGTTATCTTTTTAACGCAGAGTTGATTAAATGAAGAAAATTCATCAAATGCTTTTTTTATTGTCAATTTAGCCTCCAAATATTGACTTTAGTTATTCAGTAGTTCTACTGTCTGCTATTTTCATTGAGTCTTTATTTCTCTTTGACAAAGTTAAAACTGTTCAAATAACATTTCAATGGGATTTAGAAAATAAGAGCAATAACACTCATGTTAGATCCCTTTTGATGTGAGGTGAACACACTCAAAGAAATAATCATACTAGCAGGGGCTTAGATCCCCTTCTGATCTTTACTTTTATGTCCAGTGAGCATTAACAGAGGTTGTAACTAATCTCTTTTAATTTGTCCGCAGAGAGGTGACAGTCTGGTTTAATATCACATCCTAAAACCAGCCTCCCTTCACATACAGCACCGCAACAGTATTACTTTTCTTCTGGTGTTTCCTTCTTTATCTCAGTTTCTCTCTGACGCACACACATATACACGCTATCTCTCTCCCTGTCCCCATCTTTCCCGTCTATGAATGCTGATGTTACAAGATAGCGTGGCGTAATGTGGCGTGAGGGCAGCGGAGAGAGCAGTGACTGGGATCTTCAGACAGACGCGCTCGGCTGCTTTACCCCGTGTGGTGGCACACAGTGCAGGCAGCAGAGATATAATTAGAATGGAAATTACAGAAAAAGTTACAGGCGAGCTAAATCCCCCCCGCGCATCGCGTGGCTAAAAATGTCCCGGGCAACGCCAGTGGATGTATCACCATAGCAACAGCCTTCTTCTGCACTCTATTTTCAGACCGAAACGGGAGAACCATCCAGAGCGGGAGGAGAGGAAGGGAGCGAAGCAGGGAGAAATGCAAACATTGCCTTTTTCTGTTGAAATTGATACATTATTCAAGTTGGGGAAACATCTCAGAGTGAGGGCTGGCGGGTGAGGAGTCGAGCAGACGTGTATACATGTCACGGCCGACCCCGAGACGTCTTGACAAAGTTTCAGCGTGTGACGGTCATACAAGGACAACAGGGTGCTGCTGGCCTGACTCGATCGTCTCAGCAGAGGTCATTGCTGAAATCTACACCAGCAGCCAGAGATGTTAACATCAATGCAGCAGCGTGATGAGGCTTTCCGAGCCGGTGCTGCACCGGCTTCTCTATAAACCAATCCCACATCAAATAGTTGGAGGGGGAACTGCTCAAGTGACTCATAGTTTGGAGGAAATGAAGTAATTTGGGCTTCAAAGGAAAGTGTTCCAGTTCAGCATTGTGTCAGGGGATTTATTTGGAGGAAAACGGCTCAAAAAAGACAAATTCATTATGAAATCACAAGCTTTTCTGTCTTTCTCAGTTTGGTTTAATTCAGTGTAATTCATTTCTGTTCAGGGTGGCTTATTAGTGTGGCAGTTAAGACAAAAGATCCACATTTCTCTCCTTGCTTCCCTAATGAGATCCTAAATGACGGCTCTCTCTCTCTCACAGTACACATGAATGCCAGTCTCTGTCCATCTGTCTGTCTCCTAATGTTTCTCTCACCCCCTGGGGGTCTGATTGAGCCGGCTGGGAGGCATGGATCTTTCTTTATTGATCTGCCTGCTGAATCACTTATCCCTTTTCCAATGGCCCTCATCACCACTCTCAGGTTTTAGCACTCTTTGCATGCACTGATTTCCTCGACTGTGCAACTGGGATCTGGGGTGGGGAAAAGATGGAAAGAATAAAAAAAAAGAATAATGCTGAAAAGGACTCGCTTACTCTAATGATTTTAGAAGAAATGTGTTAATTACACCAATCAGATAGCAAATGCTTTGAGGAATGAAAGGCATTGACTGAGATGAACACAGTTTTTAGTTGCAATCAATACCTTTGCTGATGAAATTAGGTCATTGTGGCCATTTAAGAAACAGAAGCTGATCTATATCAATATTTCCAGGTATGAATCAAGAAGCTGTTGTTCTTCATACAACAGTCACATATTCATGGTGTGTTTCTTTTTCCTTTCATTTCACATAAAAAAAGACTTTCATTATACTGCTAATATAGATTGTGAGATATTGGTCACTAAAACCCAGCCTACTATTTTAACCTTATTTGTTAGTGATGAACATAATTTTTAGAATGCAATCAATACCTTAGGCTGAAGAGATTAGGCCGTTATAGTTGCTGTGATCATGAGGTAGGTAGCCTCCTTTTTAGAGTTTCTGATCAATGGGAGGTAGTATTTCGTAAGAGCACCTCATTCACCTCCAGCTAATCCCCTAAAAGGACCAGTGAGACTTTCAAGCACTACCAAATTGTATTGTCTTTGACTCCCAGTTTATTTTCCTCTTCGATTAAACATTACTTGAGTTCTGCTGTTTCAGATTTGTCTTGTTGGTTCAGCCCTCATTGACAGTACTCCCCAAGTACTTTATCCAGGAGAGCTCATTGCTGGTCCTACCTGGCCAAACAGAGGTGACTTGCAAAGGTAGGAGGAGGTGCTATATTGTGTTGTCTCATGAACTACTTCAGCCTCCTGGTTGCTGTTAAGTCAGAGATAACACATTACTTACTTCTTCTTTGTCCTTTATAGGCAAACCTGGAATTTTCTTAGAAGTTACACGATGTGCTCTTTTGCTGCAATCCATGCCTTTGGTGGAGAAAACTTTAAGAAGAAACTAATCTAAAAAACTACATCAAGGGAAGATATAAGGAGAGGTGACTTCTATATTTTTATCACTAACTCACTTCCTGGGTTTTCCTAAGGAGAAACTCGGTGAAGTCCAGCCAAGTATCTCCTCTTTAAAAACCAACATGAGTCTCCAGTGTTGCTATATTGTACCAGTTAGATCACAATAATCAAATTCTTCACAAATATCATGTCACTTATTTTGCTTTCCTTTAACTTACCTGCAGAAACCATCTTGAATTAATTCAATGGGGAAAGGGTGGTGTCAAATGAAGGGGTTTGCCCTGAAACTCTTGGATTATTGGTTCAAACCCATGTTCTGGCTTTCATTGTGTCCTTGAGCAAGACACTATGAAAGACACTTTATCCATATTGCCATAGGGCCTCGTGGTGGCTGTGTACAGCTACCTTGCTTCTCTTAGTGAACTTCGGGCTAGCCATGGCTACAATGTATAGCTTGCCACCCTCAGTGTGTTTATGAATGACTAATTGTAATGTAAAGTACTTTGGAGTCTCTTGACTTGAAAAGATGCTGAATAAGTACAGGCCATTTATCATTCTCTGTCTGCCCTCATCTCTCTCAATGCCCTGTACCTGCTTGTTAATGTTTGTTTCAAGGTTAACATTAAGTATTATTCATGATTAAGTATTACTGATGTCTATCTGCCCAGTTGCTGCAGTTTAAATACCTCTGTTTGTCATTTGAGTGAGAGAATGTAGGGGCAGATATAAAGGTGTAGGTAATCATATTTTATTCATCTTAAAAAAAATGGTGCTGGTTTTAGGCTTCATTTACAACCCCTGGCAAAAAGTATGGAATCACCAGTCTTGGATGAGCACTCATTCAGACATTTCATGCTGTAAA